>JARBWK010000007.1:61122445-61333216 GCA_030556195.1 Anolis apletophallus | reverse complement strand
TCAGCGCTCATTCCCACTTGCCGGCTTTTGGCCAATCAGAGGCCTGTGGCCATATATGGAGTTCCAGGAAGGAAGGCTTGGACAGGAATCACTGTCAATATAGCATATGAATTAAACAAAAGAATCCTAGCCAGGTAAACGACCTGAAATGACATCCTGGAAGTGATGGGATTAATGGATTTGAGGATGAATGGGAAAGGGAGGAAGAAACTTGATGACAGAAACTCACTCAAGCCTTTGTGTGACAGGGGGCCTATTGTGAGATGTTGACTAGGTTCCGAGGCTAGCCACATTCCCGCTGTGAAGACAAATATTTGATGTCCGATTCTAAAGACAGGATTAATTGGCCTAAACTCCGATAATTAATACTCTCTTTAGGCTGGCAGAATGTGGGCCTTGGCTGGGGGCACGGGTGATCCATAACGAGACTTCTGCCAGGATAGCTCATGCAATGTTGAACAATGGTGATCCATAAAAGGCTTAGGATGGGAATCCAGTTACTTCCTCTTAGCTGACACAATAGCAAAAATACAGGCAACCTTTCTTTACATTTGCAAGAGGGGGAAGGGCAAAAGTTACAAGGGTCAAAGGGAAAACTTATGAAGCCACACTGTACATACAGGGATACAGGGGTACAGAAATGAGTCTATGATCCGTGTCCTTGGGCGAACTACATATCCCAGCCTGCAAAGGCTTGGGCTGCAGGTTCAAAACCCCTCAAAAGCCCATAGATGTATTTTTGGCTCTCTGGCTGCTTCCAGCCAGAAAGGGATCTTGAGTTCGCTTTAGGGTCCTTGATGAAACTATCTTTTCCAGGGCAGGAGGGTCCATGATGAATAGAGAGGCTTCTTGGCTCAATCAGCCAGGGAGAAGCGCCGAGCAGTCCAGGAGAAGAAAAATGATCAGAAAAAGGCAAATAGAGGCACAGTACTTGGGAGAACTAGATCTTCTTTTTGGCATCAATCTCTGCCCATCACCCACCCCCCCTGAAGAGGTCTCTTTGAGCCGGACTGTTCCAAAAGCTGTTGTTTTAGAGCTGGGATATGTTTCCTCCAGGCCGGAAAAAGGATAGGGAGAGAGAAAGGAAAAAGGAGGAAAACGGTGGGAGAAGAGGCAGAGTGTTTATTTATTGTTTTGTAACGTGTGGCCAAAATGTCTTCCATACTATGTGCTGTATGAAGTGTTGTAAATGTGGAGATGGGAGGTAATGGTGGCCGGGTTTACTGGGAGGGACGAAGTTGGTGCAGTGTGATGTATGGAACTGAGTGAGGCAGAAGGGAAGGGGGAAAAAGGAGTCTGGTACTGGTGCAACTTAGGCCATGGGCCAAAAGGAATACTGGGGACTCTCTGCAGTTGGTTCTTTTTGGGTTTGGGCTTCCTGGCTCGACTACAAATATACACTTTATTTATATTCTGTTCTTCTCACCCCGAAGGGGACTCAGAACGGATTACAGGTACACATACTTAGCAGACAATCCCTGCCGTTTTCCACATACACACATATAGACGAACAGAGGCAAACTCTGGCCACCAGGGGGAGCTGACGCTCTCCTCATCTCTCAATGTTCCCAGTGTCCCTTGTTGTTCCTTCTGCATTCCTCAGCGTTCCTGGAGTTCTTTAATGGCCTCATAATTCAGTCAAAATTTGCCTCCCCACTTAATATGGTACCTTTATCACCTACTTGACAGATGAAAAGTGCTGTAAGCCACTCTGAGTCCCCTTCGGGGTTGAGAAGGGTGGCATATAAAAATAGAAAATAAATAAATAAATAACTGTATTTCGGGCTGCAAAGGTCAACAGCCGGCTACACTTAAAGGTCGAGCCGGGCAGCCTCGAACACATGACCTACTAGTCAGAGAGATCGTATGCAGTTGACACTTAGCCAGCTGCGCCACATTCCCAGATATAGGATGGGTAACACCTGGCTTGAAAAGAGTACTTGTGAAAGGGATCTAGGAATCTTAGTAGACCACAAACTGAACATGAGCCAACAGTGTGATGCAGCAGCAAAAAGAGACAATGCGATTCTAGACTGCATCAATAGGAGTACAGTGTCTAGATTGAGGGAAGACATAGTCCCACTCTGTTCTGCACTGGTCAGACCTTACCTGGAATATTGTGCCCATTTTTCTGGGCACCACAATTCAAAACAGATATTGATGTTATCGAACAATAGAAGGAGACCCTTCCCATAAGGGGACAGGGCCCTGACCGCCTCTAGATAGCGAGGATCACGGCCGGAGTCTAGGTGATCCCTTGAAACTATAAATCCCACCGTAACCCAGATCAAGCTCACCCAGACCGGAAGAACGCCAAAACCGAGAGAAGGATCTTAATCAGCTGAAGAAGGATGATAGCAGGACACGCAGGTTCCAAAAAGCTAACATGTCTTTAATGGGTTGTACAGACAAATATATAGAAAAGCAGTCATTTACATTTGAATTGCGCGCCCTCCCTGCCTACGTGCGGCTCCAGCTGATAGGCTGAGCTGTGAAAGTTAGCCGGGCAAGAAGCCAGCCGGCGCGTCTTGGCCAATCAGAAAAAGTGCGCCTAAATTTGAATGGGCCAACCAAACTGGGGCTGTATGAGGCGGGAAAAGGCACAAAGGAATGGATGGGTGAAAGAGGAAGTTATCTTTGTTGAAATGTTGCCTTGGGGTGGGCGAGCGTCCGTTTTGGAGCTTCTAGCCCACCTGGTCTATTGTTAATTTGAATTCCTTAATGGTTTTCTTTGTCCAAGCCGAAACTTCCTTTGTCTGGTAGCCTTGGCTGAGCGGGAAATATGGTTTCTTAGTAAAATGTGGTCCTGAAAAATGTCTATTTGGGTTGGCTGTGAGGTTCCGAATCTCACAATGAAACAACCATATTTTTGGGAATATGGCAAAATGCCCAGGCAAATTCTCTATCAGTGGCCAAGCTCCGATGGTGACAGAAACATATGCGGGGAGACCTGAGTAAAGATTGCAGGGTGGTCCCTGCGAAGAAGCCCAGCATCTCCCGAAAATATTATTTGTGCAAAGGAAAAATGAATGGGGAAAAGATATTGCCTTACGTTAATCTTTGGAACTCTCTGAGGAGGGCATTTCCTTAAACGTTACAGTGGCACAGGAGGGAGGACACATAAGGGTACACAAGACAAGTCAAATTCCCCAGCAACCAGCCCTGATCATCCTCATGCAATCCGCTCCCCAAAGATGCCTTCTGGGAGTTATAGTTCCTCTAGATGTAATCACTGTCCTTGGAGGCTAAAGGGGCTTGGGGCACAGTTGTTCCTGGGGTGCAATAGGGTGACAGAGTCATTGAGTCCATGGGGCAGAAAGGGGAAAAGGCAGGAAATGTCCAACTGGGAAAATGTCCTTGGAAACTACAAAGTCCGTGAACAGGGGAAAGGTCTGTGTGCAGCATCCTAGGTGAGCCCGCTTGTACGGGGCTAACCCAGACAAACAGTAAGAAAATCCAGGTTACATGAGGTCCTTGGCGAACTGCTTCTCCCGAAGCCCAAAGACCTGGGTTTCCTTTCAGTCCCCTGCAATCTGGGCAAAGCCCCTCCGGAAAAGCATCAGACACGGCTTGTCCAGAAAGAGAGTCCCTTTGGGTTCATAATCTGTAGGATGTGGCAAAGGCTTATGCTGAAATCAGCTGGGGAGAGCAGTCCAGGAATAGTCCGGGTTATGTAGCAGGAAGAGAAGGGCAAAATGTGCCAGTGTACTTGGGGAAACTAGATCTCCTGTAGCACCAGTCCGAGGCCCTCACCCACCCCCCTGAAGAGATCTCTTCGGGCCAAAATTGCCCCAAAAGCTGTTTTCCTTATGGCAATGTTGATGGAAATATGCAAAGCAGCTCTCCTTGCCCCCCACCTTCGCGAGTGTCCTCAGCTGAACCCGAAGCATGGGAGCTTGGCTTTCCCCAGGCCGGGGGAAAAGAGAGCGAGAGAAGAGTGAGAAAAATAGAATGGGAGAAATAGCAGAGTGCTTATGGGACCAGAACGGGAAAAATTGGTGAAACTTTCAATTTGTGGATACGGAATACATTGATTCCTATGGGATTCCCTTAACCGCGGATCGCTCCTGCCCCCCCCTTTTGGAGCGCTCCCCCCTCCTTTCCAAAACGGCTGAGCACATGGGGCGAGGCGGGCGCGTTGTGCGTCCTTCTCGCGGAGGGCCCCGTTGTAGGCCTCAGCAGAGTCGGACCGGTCGGGGAAGGATGGAAGGCAAGGTAAGGGGGTAGAGTGGGTGGGTTTTCCTATTGTTTTGTAAAGTGTTTTGTTTATTGTGTGGGGGTTTTTTAGCGGTTGGGGGAGGGAAGGGCGTTTCAGGCCTAGTGGTGGGTTGAGGTACTGCAGCGGCGTAGCATAGGCCTAAATGTGGCGGCCTGGCTGTTGTTGCTTGGAGGAAGGGAAAGGTGTAGGTTATTTCTCTGATGTGGTCTGCTTATGGGGTTGGGGATGCTATTGCAATGGGTGGGGTTGAGTGGACGCTGGGAAAAATGTTCTTGCCTATTGTTATGTGGAGTATTCAGTTGCTTAGAGATGTTTTGGTGCCTGGGCTCTGGGGAAGGGATGGGAGAGAAATGTATTTGGCTTTAGTCTTGCTGTGGTCTGTTTATGGGGTTAAAGGTGTTGTTGTCCTGTGTGGGGTTGGGTGGAAACTGGGGGGATGTCCTGATTCATTGTTATGTGCTGTTTAAAGTTGATTCTTATGTGCTTTTGGTTGTGTAAAGTGTGATGATGGGGCAAGGGTGGCTGGGCTTGTTGGGAGGGATGATCCCTGTGTTATGGCTGATGGAACTAGGTGGGGCAGAAGGAGAAAAAAAGGCTTTGTGTTAGTGCAACTTGGGCCATGGGCCAAAACGGATGCTGGGGACTCTCTGCTGCTTGATCTTGGGCCTGAGGGCTTCCGATTCGTCCTCATTGACAAGCTGAAATGTGCCCCAAGATGGGCAACCAAAATGATTAAAGCAGTGGTTCTCAACCTGTGGGTTGCCAGATGTTTTGGCCTTCAACTCCCAGCTGGTAAAGTGGCTGGGATTTCTGGGATTTGTAGGTCAAAACATCCGGGGACCCGCAGGCTGAGAACCACTGGATTAAAGATTTGGAAACCAAGCCTTGTGAGGAATGGCTTAGGGAGCTGGCTATGTTTAGCTTGCAGAAAAGAAGGTTGAGAGAAAACATAAGAGCCATGTTTAAAAATATGTCTCATTGAGGACAGCAAGGAATGGTTTCAAATTACAGGAAAAAAGATTCCACCTAAACATTTGGAAGAAGTTCCTGATGGTAAGAACTGTTTGGCCGTGGAATATGCTGCCTCAGAGTGTGGTGGAGTTGCCTTCTCTTGAGGTTCCCAAGCAGAGGCTGGGTGGTCATCTGTTGGGAGTGCTTTGATTGAATGTTCCTGCACAGCAGGGTGTTGAACTGGGTGTCCTTTGGGGTCTCTTCCAACTCTGTGATTCTATAATTAGAATAAAGTGGGAACTGGTGCTGTACAAATGCCTTTTGACTCATATAGTTGCAATGCTGTTATGAAAAGATGGTCACAGAGCTAGAGGAACCTATAGTTCTTTACCATTAATATCAATTTATACCCAACTGCAGATTTCTAAAAAGCATAAGCTCCCCTCCCCCTTTGCTATTTAGAACAACGATAACTTATAGCTGTTAACAAAATACACTGGTGAACTGAACTAGCCACTAAAAATGCCTGCCTCACGCTGGGCCTCTCTTCAATCATGCCTTGCTGTTAAGATGCAATCTCTCATGGAATGAATGAAAACAAAACAAAACGAGAATACAGGTGCAGCAAATGGCCGGAAAAGAATGAGAGCATCTTTTTCTCTGCTGGTGTCTCCTTGACAAAGAGGGAGGCAGCGTGCGGGCGCTTTCATAGCTGTGCTCCACCATGTAATTACACCGCAATGGCCCATTAAAGGTGCCTTCAGAACAACAACTTCTTCTATCCACTCAGATTATTGCAACTGCTAGCCATCTATTTCAAGAGATAATACTAGTAATTAGAGTGGTTGCTCATGATGGGTCATCATTATTAGGTGGCAGATGCTCAGCAATAACTCTTGTGGGCCGCTTTATAGACAATTATGTTCATTAACAGCAACAATATTTTTCTTCCTATGCAAACAAAACACGCACGCACACACAAACCCAACTGTGTATATAAATTAAAATATTGCAGCATCGAATTTTTGATCCATCTTTCTGGCTGCTTTTTAGATTAACATCTTGTAGAGTAAAAAAATGAATATGAGAACAGTTGCTGCTTTTAAGTCTATGCGTATTCACAGTCTTCACAATTCACCAGGGACAGTTCTTCCTTTCTTGTATTGGTTGTGGATGCATCTGATCTGGTCCACGATTTATTTTTTGATGGAGATAAAGAATAAAATGGCTTTTAATCCATTTCTTGTATACACACCAAGTGAATTGGCAATCGATGGTTTCAAAAATGGGGAAGAAGATAGTTTTCTTTACCATATCTTTGCGAACAGCAGTCTACCTATGAGGTTCAGGAGTGATTAAAGGACATGCCAGAATCAATCCCAAAATCTACAGAAATTGCTTGAGTGCCTGTGTGTACATTAAAACTGCTGCTCATAACACAGGAGAAAAAAAGTATAACTTACTGTTATACTTCAATAATCACAGCCAAATATATTATAGCATTAAACATTTACAGGCCCCCCCCCCAAAGTATAGTTGGCCTGCTATATCCGTGGATTTTGTATCCATGGTTCCAACAGTTCTCAACTGGAAAATAAGGTGGTATCCTATGTATTATGAGAAAAAAATAGGAAATTCTTAAATTTTAAAAATGGATCATTGAATACACACAATTGCATTTGGTTATCATGTAGATGTACATTTAAAATAATTATTGAAAAAGAAATGGAAAGACATCTCACCATGTAGGAAAAACTTTGACCTGGTGACCTACATGCCCTTTGATACTGATGTCCAGGTTGCTGTTGATGGAGAACTTCAAGGCCCTGTTCTTCTTTCTTAGGGTGCGCTATATTTTGGTTAGACACAGACTGGATAGCTCTCCTAACAGAAGACCTCTTCAGATCGAAGAATGTTCTCTCAAAAATAGATTACGGGGTCATCTTATTTCTCACTCCAGTATCCTCTGCTTGAAGCAGATGCTCTGTTCTGATTAATTGCACATCTGGTCCCAGATGCCTTTGCCTTGGCAGATATTGTTGACAGTTTCTTAATAAACATTTATGATGCTATGCTAGAGGTGCCGTACTTGCTCCACATTCTGCCCCTTTATGGTGTACCTCAGGGATGGGGGCAGAGAAAACTAATGTTTCTAATACAGATTTACTCAACTTGCACTTATGCTATAATGATGACAACAATTGACACTGATGTCCAGAATGCTGTTGATGGAGAATTTCAAGCCCCATCTCCTCTCTTAGGGTGCACCAGAGCCCCCGGTGGCACAATGGCTTAAACCCTTGTGTCGACAGGATCGCTGACTGACAGGTCAACAATTCAAATCTGTGGAGAGTGGGTTGAGCCCCCCCTGTCAGCTCCAGCTCCCCATGTGGGGACATGAGAGAAGCCTCCGACAAGGATGGTAAAACATCAACCATCCGGGTATCCCCTGGGCAAAGTCCTTGTAGACAGCCAATTCTCTCACACCAGAAGTGACTTGCAGTTTCTCAAGTCACTCCTGACATGAAAAAAAATGACAACCAAAAGTGTAATAGGATGAAACATTTAAAGGTTTTGCTAACAATATAGTAAGCTTTTTGGATCCACATATTCTGTATTTGTAGATTCAACATCCATTGCTTGAATATTTTTTTTAAGAATCCAGAAAGCAAAATTTGATATTGCCATTTTATATAAGAACTTTCTTTTACTACACTGTGTAAAATAAGACTTAAGTTTGCACATATTTTGATATCCATGAAGGGTCTGGAAACAATTTCCAGCAAATGCCAAGGACCCACTGTAAAGTCAACATTTTATACTTGACATCACAGACACCAGTGAAGTTTAATTGCATCTCATTCTCCCTCCCTCCTTCCCTCCCTCTCCCTCTCTGTATAGCATTCACAAAGAGAATCTTGTTTTGGTGTGAGGATATAGCAGTCGAGTTTTGTCTGTAAAACATTGGCCTGAATCCTATTTTAGTCATGACTAAAGGAGACTCTTTTAATCAGTTTATTTAATGGATTCAAAGAATAGATTGAATGGGTCTATTCCAGGTCAGACTAACCAAGATGATGTCAGGCAGAGGTGAGCCATTTACCACCCCCACATCTGCTGTATTGTCAATGAAGTTCTCCCTCCCATGCTCATTATTGCTTGGAGAAAGCTGTGAGATTGCCATGTTTCTTCATCTCTATGGTGGCACTACAACTCTCATGATTCCATAGGATTGATGCATGGTAGTTAAAATGGTGTCAAACTGCATTTATTTTACAGTGTAGATGCCCTGAGGAAGGTGGGGATTGTAACCTCTGCAGCAGTCAAAAATAGGCATAGTTAATTTATCTGTGTGTGCGCGCTACTAATAATATGCCAGCCATATTGTGTGTGTGTATGTGTGTATGTGTGTGTGGTGTTGAAATAGCAAGTAAGCTATTTGTTTAAAGGTAGAGAAACATAATCAGCCTACATATGTTTTGGAACACAACAACTTCCAATTTGCCATTTCAAGATTGCAAAAATAAGGTTTAAACCTTGATGACAATATTTGGTGGAAGCTAAGAAACGGGACAAATGGACTGAATAATACCACATTTGAGATTCCCCTCCTGTGTCATAAAGGTTTGCAATAATGTAATGGAAAACCCAACATATTACCTCTCAGCAATCCGCTCATGTGAATCTGATATGACAATAGCCCTGGAAGACCTAAAGATTGTAGTGTACGCACTGGTAGCCTCAAGGTTGGACTTCTGTATTGTGCCTTAATTTGGGCTACCTCTGTATCCAGTTCAGAAACTTCAATTAGTTCAGAAAGTGGCAGCCAGATTGGTTACAGGAACATCTAGCTGCCAGCATTTAAACAGAACTGAAGACCTATCTCTTCCAGCAGCCCTACCTAGTCAATTATAAATGCTGAATTTCACATTTACATTCTATTAGAAATTTAATACATGTATTTTAGTATAGTTTAATCCTTGCACATGTATTTTGTGATGGTGTATTTTAATGTTTGTATTTTATGTATGTATTTTATGGTGATGTGTTTTAACTGTGTTCTGCCCCATCTCGAGCTGTGAGGATTACTACTACTACACTATACCATTCCGCCTTTTTTGCTATAATAAAAATATCTAGTAATCAAGCCTATGGTCTAAACTAGAAAATATTTGCACTGAATACTTTAGGCATCTAAAATATCCAACCCCCTTTACTGGAAAATTGTTTGTCTGTGCTGGAAGGAATACATTGCTTAAAAATATTGGGTACCTAAATTGTTGGAGACCTTGTGAGTGATAAAGAAATTGCTGTCCAACTCTCAATAATGGACAGAAATGAGCAGGCTGCCTTTCAGCCTTCCAAGTGATTACCAGGAGATGAAATTGCCAAAACTACTCTAGCTTTAACAATGACTGATTGAAGAGCCCTGGGGTTCTCTGTGGATTTTGAAGAATAAGAAGTATTCTCTGTTGAGAGGAATGTCGCATCTTGTAACAAAAAGGAAAGCAATACATATGTGCTGTGAGATCAGCTTTTAGGAGTTTCGGTTGGTAGGCCATGATTGTTTTTAATTCTTTTTAAATCTGAGGACTATGGTACACATCTTAAATTCAAGCTAAGAGTTTGTATCAACAGACACAGTTGTAATTGACAGCATTAAATCTGATAATGCCGCTTCTCCCAACATACATTTTCATATTGATTGTAGTATGTTATAGTTTATGTTTTATGTAATTGATTGTTGTTTTTTGATTGATTTATGCATTGTATTGTTGGGCTTGGCCTCATGTAAGCCGCCCCGAGTACCCGTTGGGGAGATGGTGGCAGGGTACAAATAAAGATTATTATTATTATATCAGTGGCCAGAGGAAGGATTTCCAATTCAGCCCAGATTGGGGCACTGCGAACTAACATCTGCAGTCGTTTGTTATGATAGCAGCAGCCCTGAATAGGCTTGTTGTAGCTAAAGGATACTACAGGGAACTAGAGAAATGTCTGACAATGGGTCCTGGAGCTAGATCTAGACCAGTAACATAATCCGTAAAGATCACAGTGGGATGGAGCATCAGATGTCATTGACTTTTTTCTTATGTGCTCTGATCACACTACCTGCTCTTTATCAACCATAGAATAGCAATTTGGGGGGATATTGCAACAAAACCATGAAGGTTTCGCCTGTTCCCTTATAATTCCCTGAGATCACTGCGGTCAGAAGACTTGAATCTTCTTTGTATCCCCAGTATTAGATCCTTTCACCTAACTCGGTGAAGGGCATTCTCTATCATAGGCCCGGTGCTATGGAACTCTCTGCCACCTGAGACTTGGGCCCTCCGAGATCTAAGCTCTTTCCGTAGAGCATGCAAAACCCTCCTGTTCAGGCAGGCTTTTGACAGTTGTTGAAATTTTAATTCACTGTTTTATCTTTGCTGTTTGTATCTTCCTTCTAAACTGCCCCGAGCCTCAGGAGGGGTGGTATAAAATCAATCAAACAAACAAACAAACAAATAAGGTGGGAATGGAGAGCCATAGCAGAATTCTGTCAGTGGAACCCTTATGCTACAAGGGTTATCTGGAAAGTAAGGTTACAAGGCATATAGCTCTTACAGGAAATTTTCATGGGGGTAGTTGGTATCACTGCTGTGTAGTGGGAAGCCAACAGAAGCGAGAAAACAGTGCCAGTCATCAGTAGCTCATTGACTGGCGTTGTGGTGAAGGTTAGAGATGGGTGTCCTCATTCCGTTTCCCTTCTGCCTGTGTCCTTCATGACAATACATGTCCGCACACTGCTCATGACTTCATTTAGTTGGGATGTTTTAAGCCACCCCTCTCACATCCACGATCTCACACCTAGTGACTGTCACCTGTTCACTAAATTGAAGGAACACTTGGGTGGAAAATGCTTTTCCAATGAGGAAGAGGTGAAAATTGAAGTGACGAACTGGCTGATAAAAATGGCAGGAGAATTCTATGGCACAGGCATCAAAAAACGCATCGCACGAATGATATAATGTATTGAACTGAATAGTGATTATGGGGAAAAATAATGTAATACCTATGCTATAATCCATGTACGTTTTATTAAAATATATTCACTCTTTGTATTTTTTTAAAAAAATCTTGCAAAATTACTTTCAGGATATCCCATATCCCACTTTGGACAGTTTAGGTTTTGAGCCTTCATGTGATAGATAGGTATGTACCAAGTATGCACGTCAAAAGCCTAAAGCCCTCAAACTATGAAAACAGGGAGAAATGGGAGGCTGATCTTTATTGATAACATTGCTTCAGTTAATTATGTGCTATGAACTACAAGTAATTATGACAAACACACTCCAGGTACCCTGTTGTGGATCTTGCCTTTCTCCTCAAATACATCTATCAGTTGTGCCTACCAATGTCTTCCAAGACTCAATTAATTCATTGCCTTAAGCAAATTTCTTCAATTTTGAAATTTAAAAAACTTGAAGCCAACTTCTCAAAATGTAAAGTTCCACTTGAGGCAGAAATAATTTAAATGTTACTGCTCTTTTCCAAAGATGAAAGATGAGTGATTTTTTTTTACATTTAGCGTATATTTTTATGTACATTTCTCTCCATTTTCTCGGCCAATAACAAAGCGCAACACAATAGCTTGGCTCTGGGACTTCCCATTGAACTTAGGCACTGGGGATGGGAGACTGTTGTATCTGGGACCCCTTCCACACAGCTGAATAAAATCCCACATTATCTGCTTTGAACTGGAATATATGGCAATGTGGGCTCAGATAACCTAGTTCAAAGCCAATATTGTGGGATGTTCTGCCTTGATATTCTGGGTTATATGGCTGTGTGGGCCCTGGGATTCTCACATCCAACTTAATACACCAGTTCTGCCTACCTGTTCTCATTTGCTATTTTTCAGGTGGGCTGGACTACAAACCCTATCATTGTCAACTAGCAATGGCCAGGCTGGGTGGTCATAGCAGGAATTGTAGTCTGACATATTTGGAGAGTATTAGGTAAAGCAGTGGTTCCCAACCTTTTTAAAAAAAACTAGGGACCACTTTGACCAGAAACTATTCTCCAACATTAGTACCAAAAGTGTTACGAATCAGTTTCTGGTCAACTTTAGATTTGGTTTTGGTTATTTGGGGTGCTGATTCAGAAAATTGCATTGGATAGACCACATCAGCTTTAGTTTCTGATACAGAATATATGCTATCCAGTAGTCACAATCTGGTTGCCCAAAGAAAATCATATTTAATAAGCCTCAGCACTATAAGAGGGTTTCACAAGACCAGTCGTTCTTGTTGCAATGGTGTAGTAACGGCAAGGCCATGGACCATATTTTAGTTCTTGGGGACCACTGGTGATCCACAGATCACAGGTTGGGAACCACTGCGATAGAAGAAGGAATGTAAACATTGCTGCATCTTAGTTATTTTGCTACTATCTAAAAAAAACCTTGTCAAACTGAGTTTAGTACAAAGGAAGCAAAGCACATTTGACTCCCATTAAGCATTTCCATGAACAATGGTTCCTTTTATCTGGACTGGAGCCAGTATATTTGGCTCCCAATAAAGACTTTTGGAAGGTGGTGAAAAGATATTGCTGGCAAAGAACAAATGCAGCAAACAATAGAATGAAGCCGAGGGACAAAACCAAGTCTTTCCCATTCTCCCACTTCTGGCACTTGTCGCGAGTATTTGGTCTATCTGAGGTCTTTGTTTAAATGTGTTATTTGGTATTCTCTTTGCAACTTTCTTGAACGTTGAAGTATCAGAATTGTGGTTATAAAATCTGTCATGAAAGCATAATGCTTTCATGACAGATTTTACTCATTCATGGTGTAATAGCACCTCCATTCCATATCTATTTGCAAAGTGGCAATTAGGAAATAATATATCGTGTTTTAGGGGGATGTTCTCATGAGTATTAGTGGGAGCAGAGGGAAACATTCATCTTTAAATCCTTTACATCTCAGGCAATCAAGGATTATTAAAACTAGCTGTCCCCTGCCACACGTTCCTGTGGCTCAGTCTGTGTATATGAGTTTTGTGTGTGTATATATGTATTCCTAGGCAAAGTAATTGAGAGGGCTGCAGCGGATCAGCTGCAGCGGTGCCTAGATGACACAGCTGGACTTGATCCCTTCCAGTCCGGCTTCCGTATTGGGCATGGGACGGAGACCGTGCTTGTTGCCATTACAGACCAACTTCGCCGCCAGCTGGACCAGGGTGGATCAGCACTGCTTGTCCTGTTAGATCTGACAGCAGCATTCGACACTGTAGACCACGCATTGTTGACCCACCGCTTAGCCGGCTCCGGGGTTGGGGGGACTGCCCTTCAATGGGTGGCCTCCTTCCTCCGGGACCGGGGACAACGTGTGGAGGGGGGCGGGGAGGTCTCCGGGAGACTCCCACTTAATTGTGGGGTCCCCCAGGGGGCCATCCTCTCCCCCTTATTATTCAATGTTTACATGCGCCCCCTGGCCCAGCTGGCCCGTGACTTTGGTCTGGAGTGTTATCAGTACGCTGATGACACCCAGCTTTTGCTGAGAATGGACGGCAGGCCGGACTCCGTACCCAATTGTTTCCATCTATGCCTCGAAGCCATGACTGGTTGGCTGCGTGCCAGCCGGCTGAAGGTGAACCCATCGAAGACGGAGAGTCTGTGGCCCGGTCGCCCTGGGCGGGGTGGGTGCCGGTTGCCTACCCTGGACGGCGAGCGGCTTAACCCATCGCCATCGGTTAAGAGCTTGGGGTTGTGTTGGACTCCTCGCTGACCATGGAGGCCCAGGTCTCCGTGGTCAGCAGGACGTCATTCTATCACCTCCGACAGGCTAGGCGACTGGCACCCTACCTGTCCAGGGACGACCTGGCCACGGTAATCCAAGCGACGGTCATCTCGAGATTAGACTACTGTAATGGCCTCTACGTTGGCCTTCCCTTGTCGACAATCCGGAAACTCAAGCTAGTGCAGAATGCCGCTGTTCGCTTGCTGGCAGGAGTGCCGGTGAGGGAGCATATCACACCTATTCTCCGGCAACTGCACTGGCTTCCTATTGAGTACCAAATTGCCTTCAAGGTGTTGGTTTTGACCTTTAAGGCCTTACACGGCCTAGGGCCTGCGTACCTGAAGGACCACCTTACCCCGTACTTGCCCCCGAGATCACTGCGCTCAGATGAGCAAAATCTGTTGTTAATTCCATCAGTCCGCTCCTGCCACTTGTCGACGACTAGACAAAGGTCTTTTTCTGTGGCGGCACCGGTGCTCTGGAACGCCCTCCCGGACAGTACCCGAGCCATCTCGGAACTGGGCCCGTTCCGGAGGGCCTGTAAGACGGCCCTTTTCGGGCTGGCCTTTAATTAGGCACACCAGACTAAGAACTATGACATATGTCCTCTCACCCTATGTTCTGACGATGTAATCTGTTTTAAATGTGGTTTTATGTTTTTATTAATTGTAGGGTAGCATGTTGACATGTTGCAACATGCCGCCCATGTATTTTGCTGTGATCCGCCCCGAGCCTGCTGGGAGGAGCGGAATACAAAAGTGAATAATAAATAAATAAATAAATATATGTTTTTGCACAAGTGTTGTGTGTTTTTAAATGGCTTTTTAAGTCTCTTATGCTGGGTTTCTCAGTGTTTTTTTGAATTATGGTCAGTCGTTGGCCTGATATGTGTATTGTGTTCAAATTTGATGTCAATTCGTCAAGTGGTTTTTGAGTTATGTTAATCACAAAAAGAAACATTACATTTTTATTTATATAGATAAGCACAGGAAAGAGGGGGAAGAGGTAGCCATCTTTAAGTTACTGAAGTTTGTGGGGGAGTGCATTGTGAGCATGGGGAAGTGGGAAGGTGGTCATCTTTAGGTAATTGAAGTTAATGGGGAAGACATGAAGCCTAGTAAGTTTTGGAGAGGAGCAGAAAAAGGCAGCTATCTTTAAGGTCTTGCATAAAGCAAGGCACTGGATATCTAGTTTCTGAGGGTATGTCTACACTGTAGAATTAATACAGTTTGATACCACTTTAACTGCCATGGATTAGTACTGTGGATTTGTGTAAATTATGGTTTTAAAAGGTCTTTAACCTTCTCTGTCATAGAGCATCAGTGCTTCACCAAACTACGGGATTCCATAGTGTTGAGCTATGGCAATTAACGTGGTGTCACACTGTATTCACTCTACAGTATAGATGCACCCAGAGACTGAGGCCCCTTCTACACTGCCATATAAAATGCAGATTATCTACTTTGAACTGGATTATATGGCAGTATAGACTCATATAATCCAGTTCTTGTCTCATATCATTATCATCATCATCCCCTTTTGCGACATGTTACACACACTCTTCTTTCAGTCTGTCCCATTGCTGGAAGTGAACTGGCCTGGGAAGAAGAAAAAAGAGATTTAAGCTCTAGAGCAGTCCTTCTCAACCAGTGTGCCGTGGCACACTAGTGTGCCGTGACGGACCTCCTGCTGTGCCATGAGAAAAGCTCTCTGCCCCTCTTCCTTCCCCCCTCCTCCAGCCGAACTCCTGCTGCTTGGGGGAGGAGAAGGAAGGGCCGGGCGGCGGCGAAGAAAAAGCAGAAGGGGCCGGAGCGCCGCCTCCTTTGGCCGTTTCCCCAGCCAGCCTCCAATCCGCCATGACTCCCGCCATGACTCTCGCCCTTCGCTCGCTGAAGCCACGCGGAGGAGCCCCGCCCACTGAAGCCTGTCCACCACTCATGCTCCTCCTCTGTGGGAGAGCTGAAGCCGGGGGAGGGGGCAGGGCATGGCGTGGCCTGGCTCCGCCCCCTCTCCCAGCTTCGGCACTCCCAGTAGCTGCTCCAGCCTTGAGGGGACAGTGCCAAGCCAGCATTGTGCTGGCTCTGCCACCGCTGGCTTGGCACTGCCCCCTCAAGGCTGGAGCAGCTGCTGGGAGAGCTGAAGCCGGGGGGAGGGGATGAGGCATGGCGCGGTCTGGCTCTGCTCCCTCCCACCGGCTTCAGCACTCCCAGCAGCTGCTCCCAGCAGACCACCATCCCCCAACCGTTCTTTACTGTGTTCGAGTGTCATTTTGTGTCATATTGGTTGGTGGTGTGCCCCCGGATTTTTTTAATGTTAAAAATGTGCCGTGGCTCAAAAAAGGTTGGGAAACACTGCTCTAGAGTACAGAATAGTTGGAAGAAGCATATGATTTACTCTGACTGAGGCTATCCAGCTGATAAATGGCACAGCGGATTAGTTCAATAATGGAAGCTATAGCCCCGAGTTCACAGAACCTGAGCATAGCAGTTAGTGATTGAGATTCTTGTCTCTCATTCATAAGACAAAGGTGATTTGATGGCAGCAAATAGCAAAATATTGTGTTGTAAAACATTGTAAAATGTGACCTTTGCCCTCATTGAACTATTATGTCTCCTTTTCATCTTCAGGGTATCATTTTGCATTTCTGGTTCAAACCCCAGCTAGAATCTCTCCATCTATTTTCATTGCGTCAGTCCTGAGACAATCAGAGTAGAGCGTGACACTATAAGGGCCTTGAGGTAACACACGGCTTTCAGACACTAAAAATATTGTTTCAGTCACTAAAAATATCCCAGGAGGAAAGCTGAATTGTTTATACTTCCGGAGACAAAACAGACGGGTGAGAATTACAACTTACCAACATTCATAAATATCTTCACATTCTAGGTAGAAAGAATGGGCAATTTTAGAAATCTTACTGTGATAGAAACAAGATTAAAACCAGGGCTTCTTAAACCTTTTCCACTTGCAACCCCATTCTGCATGAGATTTCCCCCCCAGGTCTGTCTGTCTCGGTCTCTCTCTATCTATAAAAAAGTCAGTGTATGCATGCATGTATGTGTGTATTAGGGTTGTTCATTCTTTTCATTGGTCGTCGTAAGTTGTATCAAATTTGAAAAAGTATAACAAAAAAGTAACTGAAGTTTTACTAACTATACTTTTGAAACACTTTAGAAATGAAACACCCCTTAATTTTGTAATGGTTTTTGAAACATTTTTTATTGGTCACACATGCCTAATATGTATGTATGTATTTTGTTTGCATGTATTTTCCACTTCCAGAGAGGAGCAACCTTGGATCTGGACCATACTTGGCATATGGACCCAAGATGCCCAACTCTAGATATTGATAGGGTTTGCGGAGATTAACCTTGAATTTCGGAAGTTGTAGTTCACCTACATCAGATATCACTGTGAACCCAGCTGACAATGAATCTGAACCGTAGTTGGTACACAGACCCAAGAATACTGGTGGAGTTTGCCCGGGGAATTGACAGTGCATTTTGGAAGTTGTGGCTCACCTGCATCTAGAGATCACTGTGAACTCAACTGACAAATGGATCTGGATGAAACTTGGCACACCAACCCAACATGGGCCACTTTAACTTCCGGTTGGGTTTTGAAAGAATTAACCTAGAATTTTGGAAGTTATAGTTCACTGCCATCCAAGCAGCACTGTGATCTCAAGTGATGATGGATCTGGACCAAACATGGTATGTATACCCAATATGGCCAACTTTGAATATTGGGGAAGGGGGTTTGGGTTGGGGGGGATTGACCCATGATTTTGGGAGTTATAGTTCACCCACATTCAGATAATACTGTGAGCGCAACTGATGATGGATCTGGACCAAACTTGGCACATATACCCAACATGGCCAACATGCAGCATTTGGAGGGAATTAACCCAGGATGCTGTGAATTGTAGTTCACCTACATCATTATACATTTTCTAATGGGACCGTTCATAACCCCCCCCCCCCCAATAATCACTATTTTAAATATTTATCATTACAAAAAACCTAACCCAGGCATTGTCAGGTACCTAAGGTAGTAGGTATACAAAAGAGGTCTAAAAATCAAACATTAATGATAATATATCAGCATTTGCGAGGCATGCTAAATAGTCTGATTTTCCTTTCTGTGAAGTACAGCTGAAGCATTTTCTGCAGAGGCCACAGTAAACACTGCATGTTATTGCTAACAAATTTGTGTAAATGTGTGGTATTCAGAAATCTGTTATTGTTGTCAAATTTTTGTGACCCTCAACATTGAGCAAAGGTGACCCCATTTGGGGTTGGGAGTCATAATTTAAGAAGCAGTGTTCAATACCAGTGTGTTATCCCTGTTGGTTCTGAACTAGAGTTGTCACTTTTTTCTGAACTGGAGTTGTCACTTATTTTATAATATAATAATACACTTTATTTATATTCCGCTCTTCTCAACCCGAAGGGGACTCAGAGGTACACATACTTAGCAGGCAATCCCTGCGGTTTTCCACATACACACATATAGGCAGACAGAGGCAAACTCTGGACACCAGGGGAGCTGACGCACTCCTCATCTCAGCATTCCCAGCGTCCCTTGTTGTTCCTTCCGCATTCCTCAGCGTTCCTGGAGTTCTTTAATGGTCTCATAATTCAGTCAAAATTTGCCTCTCCACTTAATGTGGTACCTTAATCTCCTACTTGACAGATGCAACTGTCTTTTGGGCTGCAATGGTCGACAGGAGGCTACACTTAAAGATCGAGCGCCCACCTCGACCCAGGCAGGCCTCGAACTCATGACCTATTGGTCAGAGAGATCTTATGCAGCTGACACTTAGCCAGCTGCGCCACATTCCAGTTGCTTACACCTATATAGCAGTCTGGCACCTTTCTCTCCATATGCAGGGATTTGCTCTACCTGTTGAATTTGACATTTCAGTTTGCTTTTGAAGACAAATACCTTCAGAAGGAAAAAAATTCCCTTTTTGAGGTTTATTTTAAAAATAAAATGCGGAAGAAAGTAAAATTGTTTTCCCATTTGAAGCACGACATTTTCTTTCTCACACTGCTATATTGGCTATTGTTTTTGGTTTAATTCACTGATACACCTGTTTGTCTTCTGGCCGTCTGGCATGACATTTGGTATGCACTACTGTTGTGCGTCTGACAAAGGGAGGGCATCAGTATTCATAAAATCATCGGCAGAAGAGGAAATGGCATAATAGTATCTTTTGGGGATTCCTACTTTTTTAAAAAATGGAGGAAAATAGTTATATGTATATCCTTACCTGACTATGGCAAGACACCCAGATGTAAAAAGGGAAGCGGGTGAGACTCATATTCTGCTCATTACATCCTAAAACATCCCATGTATCATAGGGCACATGAATAAATCACAAGAGTGCTGAAATATCTGAACTCAGAAATAGAATCTCAATAATTGGTAGCTATATAAGAAACAATAATATGTGGTCCTAATAATACATGAGGGGAGGGAGAGGAGGCAGAGGATTGTGACAGTGTTCATATCCTGAAACATAGACAGACGATTGGAGCACACTGATGTTTCCTTCTAAACATCTTGCAATGCAATTTGTGGGATACAGTCAAGAAGCTGTGTGACACTGGCAATGGCTTCATTGAAAACTGAGACTCAGAATAGCTGCAATATGCTTTTTTATGGATTATGCATATAATATTCGATGTACATAATATAAATTAAGACTGCAAAAGCCACTGAGAAAAAGAGAGCGGTATTCTTAAAATCACATGACAAGGAAAAGGAAGATACATTAAGAAATGATAGATTCTCATACTGAGACATCCAGAGTTGAAAAAGCTTGAAAAAAGACAAAGTGAAAGCCTTACCAAAGTCAATCTACAGGTAAACACATAGAAGACAGAGGGTTGCATCAGAAGGAAAGCAACTGGATTGTAATAGGACCCTGGTGATCGCTCCTAGCCAGAGCAAACCAATTGAATCAGTTAGCAAGCAGTGCATCAACAAATAGATAAATCCTGCTGATTTGCGAGATCTACTCATATTGAGACAAACAATAAGATTTAGGTCCAAATCAGTCCAATATAGCACACCCACTGTTTTTGGGTGTAGAAGAGTGTCCGATTGTCAGTAATGGAGACAGAGGCTCTCCTCTTTTTCTAAACGGTTGTTTTTTTTAAAAATGCAAATGCACGGACCTTTCTCTTGCTATGCTTTTGTAAAAGAGAAAAATAATGTCGTGAATTTGTTGTCACACCAATGTTACTCACATGGAATATTCAATACTAATAATGTGATGGCACGCCCGAGCCTTTGGGAAAACTATATCGTCTGCCTTTACTTGGGGGCTATCTGATACCTTCTGTTAAAATTAAGACCCTTAGCAGACAGAGGCACTTTGAGGCAAGGTGAAAAGATAACCACATGAGTTTACTGAAACAAGATGAATAAAGAATAGAATAACTTAAAACAATACATTACAAAAGGAGAACTTGCTGGTTGCAGGCATTTTTCCGAGATCTTTGAAAGTCTCTTTTGTCTCTGGTGCCAAAGCGATGGTTATAAACTGCCTTAATCTTCTTTCCTGTGAAGCTTGGCTGGCCAAAAGCTTCTGTTGTCCTTTGGACTGCTGGTATAAAATACGGCTAAATGCAGCAAGGGAAAGTCCAAAGAATGCCTGTTTGGATTGCTAGGCTAAGATTCCAGACAATATCCAGGCCTCTAAGGCTCTACTTCAGAAGGAAGGAGGAGTCCAGCCAAGAGCTCTGAGCAGGGAAAAGGAATAGACCAACTGAGGCAGGCCTCTGAGGGTGTTTTAAGCTCCACCCAGAAACTAAGGGTGGTCTACACTATTGGGAAGGCCTAAAAACAGGAGGAACTGAAGCAAAGGAAGAGAAGACAAAACCAAATCTTCACTAATAATAATAATAATAATAACTTAATTCTTATATCCCACCTCCATCTCTCTGAAGGGACTCGGTGCGGCTTACATGGCGACCAAGCCCAATATAAACAATGGTGCAAAGTAATACAGTGGTGTTGCTTTGAGGG
Organism: Anolis apletophallus; assembly: GCA_030556195.1. NCBI lineage: Eukaryota > Metazoa > Chordata > Lepidosauria > Squamata > Anolidae > Anolis > Anolis apletophallus. Next base: position 61,312,229 of record JARBWK010000007.1, on the reverse strand, counting down.
ATGTAGGCTAAGGAATGGAGTGCAGTCAAAATAAGCCTCTATCCACAGAACCAATGTATGTGCTTTCATTTATCCACAGTTTCATGTATTCACTGTACCATTTTCTCAAAATCCCCATCATGTTTCCCTTTGAAAATAATAGGGTTCGCTATTTTCTGCAGTTTCATGTATTCACACGAAGCCGAGAAATATATGGTATGTGGATACTGAGGTCGTATAGGATCTTGAGACAGCATTTCTGATACAACAGCCACATAGTAGACTAAATTTGTAGATACATGCTTTTAGAATGTGTAAGAAATCCTGCAGACAACATCTCTCCTGGAGCAGCAGGGAGCGTGATACTGCTCTTCACATCTTGTGTTTTTTTGTGGGGTTTTTTTTGCTTTTTAAATTTAGCTGCATCCTGCCCATGAATATTCATATCCACGGCGAGTCCCCCCTGTCTTCTATGTTCAGCACAACAGAGATCATTAACACAGCACTGATAATATTCTACCAGTTACCAGCAGGCTTCCACAAAAGACAATAATTGGCAAACTGCAGGAGAAGTACATTCAGGTCTATGAGGAAGGTTTAATTCCCAGGCACAAGGCAAGCTCAGATTTTTGAATTTTCCCATCCTTATTCACATCACAATGGCGAAGCAGGATCTGCCGGAACTTGTCCAGGTCGGGGCCGCTAATGCTGGGCTACAAAAGAAGGAGGGGAGATAGAGATGTACGGTATTTTTGGAGGGCAAAATATACTGTACCTCCTTAACAGCAGCAGAGTTGAATGATCCTAAATTCAAGAAACATCTGCCTTGCGAGACAGTCTGAGGACAAGATTTTAAGTTAATAATGTGATGTTTCTAAATTTACAATGATATGCGGTAAGACTGAACGACCCCTCAAAGTACCCTAATATACTTCTGAGTAGTGATACGGAAGAAAGGGAAAGGAACCATCATTGGTTGAGAGAGACCTCGTGGGCCATCCATTCCAACCCCAGAGGCAATAAAATCACATTCAAAGCACCCCCGACAGATGGCCATCCAGCCTCTGTTTAAAAGCCTCCAAAGGAAGAGCTTCAATCTCACTCTGGGGCAGTGAGTTCCACTGCTGAAGAGCTCTCACGGTTAGGAAGTTCTTCCTAATGTTCAGGTGGAATCTCCTTTCCTGTAGTTTGAATCCACGTCCTGCCTCCAGGGCAGCAGAAAATAAGCCTGCTCCCTCCTCCTTGTGACTTCCTCTCATATATTTATCTATGGCTATCATGTCTCCTCTCAGCCTTCTCTTCTACAGGCTAAACATGCCCGGCTCTTTAAGCTGCACCTCATTGGGCTTGTTCTCCAGACCCTTGATCATTTTAGTCACCCTTCTCAGGACACGTTTCAGCATGTCAACATCTCCAAATGTGGCCTAACCAAGGCAGAATAGAGGGGTAGCATGACTTCCCTGGATCTAGACACTATACTCCTATTTATGCAGGCCAAAATCCCATTGGCTTTTTAAGCTGTTGCATGACATTGTTGGCTAATGTTTAACTTGTTGTTTATGAGGATTCCAAGACCTTTTTCACACGTACTGCTATTGAGCCAGGCATTCCCCATTCTGTATCTTTGCATTTCATTTTTTCTGCCTAAGTGGAGTATTTGGATTTGTCTCTGCCCTTTTTTGAAGGGCAGGAAGAAGTCTCACAACATTTTATCAGGAATGGTGTTGGCCTTGAATTGTATAGCATCAACATGGCCCTCTTTTTTCCTCATGCTGTTGGTGGGGCTGCTATTTGCTTTTTTTGTCTGTTGCTGATATTTATTTATTATTTCAATTTATATACCACCCTTTCTCGAAGGCTCAAGGTGGTTTACAGCATATAAAACATACAATAGTAAAATCGCACTAAAACAATAAAACATCAGGTCACTAAAACAATACATGATGCTATCGGCACACAGAAGGAGTGGCTAAGAGTTAAATGCCTGCTGAAAAAGAACTGCCTTGCAAGCCTTCCGAAAAGCAGGTAGTTCACTGATCACTCGAACTTCAGCCGGCACGGTATTCCACAAACTAGGCGCCACAACCGAAAAGGCTCTCTGCCTGGTGGATGATAAATGAATAGACCGCATAGAAGGGACTTTTAGCAGGTTTTGGTCCTCCGACCGAAGGGATCTCGAGGAAACATATGGGAATAGACGGTCCCTCAAGTACACTGGCCCCAGACCATACAAGACCATATATGGCAAGTGATGGCAGCCTAGTCATCATTGTGAATCCTACATAGTTTCCCCAGACTTTACCAGGCATTGTGGGAAACAAATGGCACTGACAGAATAGAATAATGGAAACAAAACAAATTGAGAAAGAGATTTACGAGATTTTTTTTTTGCAAAATATCTGAACCCTCTATATCTTCATTTTGTATTTTTCTGGTAAAAAAGTGAATTGTTACAGCTGGAATCCTCAAGAACAGTGATTTGCCTTTGAAACAGGTTGCAGCCCAGCCAATTATCTGTGCGTTTGCCACTAACTGGATCCAATTCAATGAAAGGCAACTCCATGTTATAACTTTTTAAAATCAAGGTTATTAGTTTGTCAAGGAACATAAATAGGCCTTTTTTGTTTTATGCATACACACGGAAGAGTCAATTAAATTATTTGTTCTATGATGTGTCCCTTTAAGCTGTTGAACTAACATCCTGGCAGCGGGTAGGCTTTGAGGCACTTTTGAATACTATGGCTCCAGGCAATGCTTCTCAGAAAAACTGGAGGAAACAAAACTTGAATCAAATCTTAAGTAAGTCACCTTGACAAGCTCCATCATGTCTTTTACAAATCCATCCACCTCTGGGCCTTCCAGCGCACCCGTCTTACTCTGGAATACAAAAAAATCACACAGTTTTTCATAAACTGGAAATTACTTGAAGACACACAACGGTAACTGTACCTTCTTCATAGAATCATACAATTGGAAGAGACCTCATGGGCCATCCAGTCCAAGCCCCTGCCAAGGAGCAGGAATTCACATTCAACACACCTCCGACAGATAGCCATCCAGCCTCTGTTTCAAAGCCTCCAAAGAACTAGCCTCTACCACGCTCTCACAGTTAGGAAGTTCTTCCTAATGTTTAGGTGGAATTTCCTTTCCTGCAATTTGAAGCCATTATTCTATGTTCTAGACTCCAGGGCAGCAGAAAACAAACCTGCTCTCTCCTCCCTGTGACTTCCCCTCACATATTTATGCACGGCCATCATGTCTCCTCTCAGCCTTCTCTTCTGCAGCTAAGCATGCCCAGCTTTTTAAGCCACTCCTCATAGGGGTTGTTCTCCAGACCCTTGATCATTTCCAGATTGCAGACATAATAATAATAATAATAATAATCTTTATTTCTTCCCCACCACCACCTCCCAGAGGGGACTCGGGGCGGCTTACATGAGGCCAAGCCCAATGACAACATAATAACATAACACAGCAGCAAATAATAAAAAATACAATCAATAAAACTCACACATAAACAATATCAGACAATTTAAAACCATGGCCGGGCCAGATGTGATGTATTAAAAATTTTAAATAACTAAACACTGGACGCGAACAGAGGTAGAATGTATGTAGCAGGAGTGTTTTAGAGGATAATGTGGGGCAATCAACCCAACAGGTAGTTAAAGTGCTTCTGAGGACATTTGGGAAAGAATTGGTCAGAGCAGGGCATTATTTCCTTATTCAGGGAAGGCTGAAAAAGTCCCCCTTGGCTTATACTAGAGTCAAAGTTATTTGTTATTTTACTCTGTTGTTGCTACATTTATTATTTTACTCTATTATTACTGTTATTACATTTTCATTATTCTTCTCTATTATTGTTATTTTTATTACATTTATCATTTTACTCTCATTATTGTTGGAAGGATAAACACATTTACACTTAAGAAGGTTAGAATAATGGTTTAACCAGAATTTAACAGTCTAATCTTAAATTAAAGTTTTATGTAAATATTCAGAAACATTTAACCTACGGATGCCTTAATTAATGCAATTTTATTGGTATATTTTTATTTTAAAATTTACCAATAAGTGCTGCATTTTCTGCCCTCAGCTTATTCTTGAGTCAATACATTTTCCCAGTTTTTTGTGGTAAAATTAGGTGCCTTGGCTTATATTTGGTTTGGCTTATACTCAAGTGTACACGGTATATGTACAGTATGTGTGTAAGAACATAGAACATAAGAAGAGCCATGCTGAATCGGGCCTCAGCCCATCAAGTCCAGCATTCTGTGTCACACAGTGGCCCACTAGTTGTACACGGGGATCTCTAGCAGAAAGGAGGGCTAAACCCTCACCTGCTCCCGACCCCCCACAACCAGTAAATCCTGCCTGCCTCCATCAACACAGAGGTGGCACTTGGATGTCCATTTCAGTAACTACTGATTCCCTTGGTATCCATGAATCTGTCTAATCCTGCCTTGAAGCTGTCCAGGCTGACCGCTGTCACAACCTCCTCTGGAAGTGAGTTCCATAACCCAATGACCCTCTGGGTGAAGAAATATTTCCCTTTATTAGTCTTAACTTTCCTACCTTGGAGCTTTAGGGAGTGCCCCCTAGTCCTAGTGTTGTCTGACAGAGAAAATATTTTTTCTTTATTCACCTTTTCTATCCCATGCATGATTTTATACACTTCGATCAAGTCACCTCTTAAACGCCGTCTTTCAAGGCTGAAAAGACCAAGGCGTTGCAACCTGATTTCATAAGGGAGCTGCTCCATCCCTTGGATCATTCTTGTTGCCCTTTTCTGTACATTTTCCAGTTCTGTTATATCCTTCTTGTGTGTGTGTGTGTGTGTGTGTGTATATATAGTGTGTATGTGTATACGTGTGTGTGTGTTTGTGTAGTTTAACTCTTGCTGAATTGGGGGAAAGAATAGTTGTAACATATTCCTTTAAACAAATAATGCTCTAAGCCCTAGAACTAATTAGTAACACCAACACAAACTTACAACATCATAGTGTGCAAATATTTTCTCAAAATCTCTCTTCCTTTCTTCTGCACTACAAGCCTGGTGAGGGGAAAAAAGAATAGGGTTTAAGAAGATGCATTCAGAAAATAGAGGTGAGAAGACAACTAAGTGCACTGAAAATTACTGTACTTACATCTAGTTTAAACTGAAAGAGAAAATTTTCCTGAAGAGCCAAGATCCTAAATGGAAAGAACAAACTTGTTATCTTCTCAAGGATCAACTCCCCAGTTCTCTTCAATGGGTTTCATAAATAGGGAGTAAGGAAATTAAGTGCTAGCAGCTATTTTTGGAAATAGTGGCATGTGACATGGAAAAGCATTGCCATCTTTTATTTTCAAGACTGACATTTTAAGTCCTTGGCAGATAGAAGATTGAAACCTAGGATGAAGAGAAACAAGTGAAACAAGATGCAACAATTTCATTCCAAAGAAGCTGATGAACCATTCAAGTCTACCTTGCCAGGTCATTCAAATCCAGTCGTCCATCCTTGTTTTTGTCAAAGAGATTCATCTAAAATATAAGAGATGTTGTAAAACTGTAAATTATAAGTGATCTGACAAAGAAACACAGTGAAACTGTTCAGAGCCGTGGCTCTCAACCTGTGGATCCCCAGATGTTTTGGCCTTCAACTCTCAGCAATCCTAACAGCTGGTAAACTGGTTGGGATTTCTGTGAGTTGTAGGCCAAAACACCTGTGGACCCACAAGTTGAGAACCCATGGTTCAGAGAAATACTGCCTGTGCTGTTTGAAATGCTGCAGGATGGACTGATGAGACAGTAGTCAGCCAACTGTCTCTGTGAGGAGCAGTTTAAAGCAGACTACTTGCAAATAAGAAAATAAGGAGCACTGGTAAGTTCCTGGGTAAATTTGTGGTTTAGCTTCTAGTATTAGCTGCTAGGAGGTATTTTTAGCAGCAGCCAAAAGAGGTTCTTTTTCCCTTCCAAATTGCCTTAAGCACATTCCTTGAAAGGGTGGGGCTTGCTACAGCAGCCCTCCTGCCAGGTGGGAGGAGTTAGCCTACTTCCTGTTTTTAAGCCATTAGCCTAGCTCCTGTTTTTTAAATCAGTCAGCCAACTGTCTCTGTGAGGAGCAGTTTAAAGCAGACTACTTGCAAATAAGAAAATAAGGAGCACTGGTAAGTTCCTGGGTAAATTTGTTGTTTAGCTTCTAGTATTAGCTGCTAGGAGGTATTTTTTAGCAGATACAACATATATCCTGGGCAAGTAAAAAAAAGAGAAATATCCAAAGACTTGTAAAAAAAGTTGAAAGACTAAACCTGTAAAACAAAAAGTAAAAAAAAAAAAGGAAATATCCAAAGACTTGTAAAAAGTTAATCAAGACTAAAACAACCAGTAAACCTACAACAAGGAAAAAAAGTCAAATTATCTAGAATAAAGGAGTCAAATTATAAAAGGAAAAAAAAGTCAAATTATCTAGAATAAAGGAGCCAAATTATAAAAACATATTAACAAGAATAATGGAGGTAGTCAGCCAGCAGTGGGGTAGGGGCAAGTGCTTACCAGTTTTTGCATTGAGTGTCACATGTATGACTATCTGCCTGCTGGGCAGAAGTCTTGGGTGTGCATTCGCTGCAGTGAGCTCCTGGCTCTCAGGGAACGTGTTCTTTCCCTTGAAGCCAAGGTAGCAGACCTGGAGAAGCCCAGAGAGGAAGTGAGGGTTAGGGTTAGGGAAGTGAGGTAGGAGGAAGAGATCTCCAGGGAGGAAATAGGAGCATCCCACGCCGTTCTGAGCAGCCCTCCAGCTGCTTTGGAAAATGGGGGTCTTGGGCAGGGAGGACATCAGTCTAAGGAAGAGGGACCGGCTCCCTTAGTTGGAACCCCTTCCTCGGAGGATGTGCCCATATCCTCTTGCACCGAGGATACTTCTCAACGGGCGGTAGGATGGGGGCTTCTTGTAGTGGGCGATTCGATTGTCAGGAACATAGAAAGCTGGGTTTGTGATGGATGTGATGACCGCATGGTAAATTGCCTGCCGGGTGCAAAGGTTGCGGACATCACGAGGCATCTAGATAGGCTGGTAGATAGTGCCAGGGTGGAGCCAGCAGTCGTGGTACACGTCGGTACCAATGACATTGGGAAGGACAAACGGATGGTCCTGGAAGCCAAATTTAGGTTGCTAGGTAGAAGATTAAGGTCCAGGACCTCAAAGGTACCATTCTCAGAAATTCTACCGGTTCCACGCGCAGGGACAGCCAGACAAGCAGAGCTCAGGAGCTTCAATGCGTGGATGAGGCAGTGGTGTCGAGAGGAAGGGTTTAGATTTGTTAGGAACTGGGGACATTTTCGGGAAAGCCAAACCTTTACAAAAGGGACGGGTTACACTTGAACGAAAATGGAACCAGACTGCTGGCAATTAATATTAAAAAGGCTTCAGAGCAGCTTTAAAACTGATTCCTAGGGGAAAGTCGACAGGAGCTGGGCAGCTTCCGGTTCGAGAGGGTGAAACGCCAAGTATGGAGGATGAAATTTACGCACAAATGGCTGAGTCAACAGAAAAGATAGAAAGTAGTCAAGAGGTAGGACATGGTAGGCCTTCTACAAATTCTCATAAACAGCCAAAGTTGAAAGGGAATCAGAGCAATAAATATAAATGTCTGTACGCAAACGCTAGAAGCCTTCGAACAAAAATAGGGAGTTGGAATGTTTGGCAAAAGAAAAAAAATATTGATATTATTGGCATAACAGAAACCTGGTGGACAGAGGAAAACAATTGGGACACAAAAATTCCAGGTTATAAACTGTACAGGAAAGACAGGAGAGGGAAAAACAGTGGCGGTGTGGCCTTGTACATAAATGAAGAGCTAGAATCTCATGAATTAGAATTTCAAGAAAATTCAAACTCACCTACAGAAACATTGTGGGTAAAAGTCCCAGGACAAAAAATTAATCTAGCATTCGGGATCTGCTATCGCCCTCCCAACCAAACTCCAGAGGCAGACTGCTATCTGGAAAAGGAAATTAAACAGGCCTCAAAAAGCAATAAATTAGTCATAATGGGGGACTTCAACTATCCCCGAATAGATTGGCTAAATTCTTGTTCTACGCATGAAAGAGAGACAAGGTTCCTCGACATGCTAGCTGATTATTCCCTTGAGCAGATGGTCATGGAACCAACCAGGGAAAGGGGATCCTGGACTTGGTGCTAACTAATGAACAAGATCTCGTTCAAGATGTCCTTGTAACTGAGCCCATAGGTACCAGTGACCACAACACAATAACCTTCAACTTAAGTTTGGATAGCAAACTGTCAGTGAAAACTAACACAGAGACCTTAAATTTTCACAAAGGGAATTTCACCAAAATGAGAAAAATAGTAAAGAACAAACTAAAAGGAACAGTAAAAAAAATCAAATCCCTCCAAAATGCTTGGAAACTGTTTAAAAATACTCTAAAACAAGCCGAACTAAAATGCATTCCTAAAATAAGAAATAGGCCGGGAAAGTCCAAGAGGACATCGGTATGGCTTACAAATGAAGTAAAAGATGTGATTGGAAAGAAGAAAAACTCATTTAAGAAATGGAAGGCTCTTCCTACTGAGGAGAATAGAAAGGAACACAAGCACTGGCAAACTAAATGCAAAGCAACCGTCAGGAAAGCCAAGAGAGACACTAGTGTCAAGGGAAAGCCCTGTACAAGAGTTAACCAAATTGTGGGAGAAGGAAGTACAAGTATCAGAATTAGAGATGGAAAGGATAATGGGAAATATTGCAAAAATGAAAAATACAAGAGTGAGGGAAATGAGAAGGAAACTCCTGCATAAGTGGTATCGGACTCCGGCCCAATTGGCACACTTCTCTCAAAACGTGAGTAGCCGATGTTGGCACGGGTGCCAAGGGAAAGGGGTATACATGCACCTGATTTGGGAATGTGCAGTAGTGCAGAAATTCTGGAAAGAGGTACAAGGGGAAATTAATAAGGCACTGAATATAAATTGGGCAATTACAAAGGAGATTGCGATATTGGTGAGAAAGAGTGACTTGGGTGAATATGGAGGAATCAAAGAAGCCATGATTGAAAGCGCACAGTCTGTCATAGTTCTAGGCTGGAAGGACTCCTCCAAATGGACAATCAAGAACTGGCTGCGATACCTGGTAGAACACATTCAATTTGAAATCATGGAGATCAGGGTTAATGAGTTGGATGAGAATAAATTGCAGGAACTGCTGGGGCGATGGGACCGGGTAAGACAATATATTGTTTGGAGAACCCGAGATCAAGATACGAGTAATAAGTTGGATCTACTGTTTAATTTGTAATGTAAACTGTCCAAAAGGCTTGAAGGCACATATAGCTAAGAACATTTAAAAAAAGCAAAAACTTCTTTAAGTACATCAGAAGCAGAAACCCAACTAGAAAAGCAGTTGGGCCACTTGACGAAAATGGTAAGAAAGGGACAATAAGTGAAGACAAGGAGATTGCTGAACGGCTAAATGACTTATTTGCCTCCGTTTTCACACAGGAGGACAGACAACATATGCCTGCAGCTGAGTCAGTTTTTTCAGGGAGGGAATTAAATGAATTAAACCAGATAGAGATAAACAAGGAAGATGTTCTCACATGCCTTACTAAACTAAATGTCAACAAATCACCAGGGCCAGATGGCATCCACCCCAGAGTTCTTAAGGAACTCAAGTGTGAAATTGCTGAAATTCTAGCCAAAATATATAACCTTTCTCTAAGATCAGGCACTGTACCCGAGGACTGGAGGGAGGCAAATGTAACTCCGATCTTCAAGAAAGGATCCAGAGGTGATCCAGGAAATTATAGGCCAGTTAGTCTAACCTCAGTTCCAGGCAAAGTGATGGAAACCATTATTAAAGAAAAAATTACTAAGCACATAGAAGAACAGGCATTGCTGAAGGAAAATCAACATGGTTTCTGCAAAGGCAAATCATGTCTTACTAACTTGATAGAATTCTTTGAGGGTGTAAATAAACACATAGATAAAGGGGACCCAGTCGATATTGTTTACCTTGACTTTCAAAAGGCTTTTGACAAAGTCCCTCACCAAAGGCTCCTAAATAAGCTCTTCAGCCATGGAATCAGGGGACAGGTCTTGTCCTGGATTGGAACCTGGCTAAACTGTAGGAAACAAAGGGTGGTAATAAATGGACACTTCTCTGGATGGAAAGAGGTGAGAAGTGGCGTACCCCAAGGTTCAGTTTTAGGACCGTTACTTTTTAATTTATTCATAAATGATCTGGATGTAGAAGTAAATTGTGAGGTAGCAAAGTTTGCAGATGACACTAAACTTATAGCTCCCACACTATGGAACGCCCTCCCGGCCGAAGCCAGAGCCCTGAGAGATCTGCTGCCATTTAGACGGGCCTGCAAAACTCATTTGTTTAGGCAGGCCTTGGCGAGTAGGCCTCGTCTATACTCTCTGGGCTGTGATATCTCCTGCTGCTCAATTGTTATATTGCATTTTGCTGTTTAATTGTTTTAACTGTTTTTAACTGTTTTTATGTTTTAACCTGTGGCGTTGTGCCACTGGCTCTGTGAGCCGCCGCGAGCCCCCGGGAGTCGGCGGCGAAGAAGCCCCAATAAATAAATAAATAAATAAATAAATAAATAAATAAATAAACTGTTCAGGGTAGTTAAAAATGAAACTGACTGTAAAGAGCTCCAGAAAGATCTCTCGAAATTGAGTGAATGGGCAACAAAGTGGCAAATGCATTTTAACCTAAACAAGTGTAAAGTCATGCACATCGGGGCAAAGAACCCCAAATACACTTATCAACTGATGGGATCAAAGCTTTCTGAGACAAACCAGGAAAGGGATCTTGGGGTTTTGGTGGACAGCTCAATGAAGATGTCAACCCAGTGCGCTGCAGCAGTGAAAAAAGCAAATTCTATGCTTGGCATGATCAGAAAGGGAATCGAAAATAGGTCGGCAAATGTTGTATTGCCTCTCTACAAATCTATGGTGAGGCCACATCTGGAGTACTGTGTACAATTCTGGTCTCCGCACCTCAAGAAGGATATAACGGAACTGGAAAAGGTACAGAAAAGGGCAACAAGAATGATCCAAGGGATGGAGCAGCTCCCTTATGAAATCAGGTTGCAACGCCTTGGTCTTTTCAGCCTTGAAAGACGGCGTCTAAGAGGTGACTTGATCGAAGTGTATAAAATCATGCATGGGATAGAAAAGGTGAATAAAGAAAAAATATTTTCTCTGTCACACAACACTAGGACTAGGGGGCACTCCCTAAAGCTCCAAGGTAGGAAAGTTAGGACTAATAAAGGGTAATATTTCTACACCCAGAGGGTCATTGGGTTATGGAACTCACTTCCAGAGGAGGTTGTGACAGCTGTCAGCCTGGACAGCTTCAAGGCAGGATTAGACAGATTCATGGATACCAAGGGAATCAGTAGCTACTGAAATGGACATCCAAGTGCCACCTCTGTGTTGATGGAGGCAGGCAGGATTTTCCCCGGGTACTGGTTGTGGGGGGTCGGGAGCAGGTGAGGGTTTTGCCCTCCTTTCTGCTAGAGATCCCCAGAATGCTGGACTAGATGGGCTGAGGCCCGATTCAGCATGGCTCTTCTTATGTTCTTATGTTCTTAGTATGAAGCCCTCCTCAGATTCATTTTAGGATATTTGGTCAGTGAGCAGCATTAGACTAGGACTCTTGTTTACCTTAGGTAAGTTAAACTCAACCTCAAAGGAAGGCAAAAGCAACCCCCATCTGGACAAATCTTGCCAAGAAAATAATAATAATAATAATAAACTTTATTTATATTCCGCTTTATCTTCCCGGAGAGACTCAGAGTGGATTACAATGTTACATACGAGGGCGGGTCAATAAGTCTGTGACTTTTTGAATTTCCCGCCTCTTAACTGAAAGGGCAACACTGCTCCTGTCAACAGGCATCTGTCAGTTGACTCCTGTCAAAATTTGAACAAGCTGCATAATTTAGTTTGTGTTTGAAAGCCATTGATACCAGACTATCGTGTGGTTTGAGGAGAAAATGGAAAAAAGTGAATTTCCTGTGCTCATTAAGCATTTTTTTGGCGGGAAAAAGCCATCACTCAAACCAAGGCTAAGCTTGATAAATACTATGGGGACTCTGCACCATCAATTTCAATGGTAAAAAAGTGGTTTACTGAATTTTATTGTGGCTGTACAAGCATGGAAGATGCCAATGTTCTGGACGCCCAGTTGAGGTCTCTACACCCGAAACAATTGAAAAAAAATCACGATATGTTGTTGGCCGATTGGAGATGGAAAGTGCAAGACATTGTGGAAGCCATAGGCATCTCACATGGCTCAGTGGTTTCAATTTTAAATGATCACTTGTGTATGAGAAAGCTTTCCGCAAGATAGGTGCCGTGTTTACTCACAATGCAGGACAATGCAAGGGTGCACACATATGCAGTTTTCATGGCAACAATCCATGAATTGGGATATGAATTGCTCTCTCATCCACCCTAGTCTACGGATTTAGCCCCCAGTGACTATTTCTTGTTTTCAAACCTGAAGAAATAATTGTAGCTCCAAGCGCTCAAACATCCTTGGCAAGATTAGTTAATTGTCAAACTAGTCATTTATTCTTTCAGTTTCAATAACATAACCCTTTGCTTCCCTGTTTCCCTGGTTAAGCCTCATGAGCTAATCTGGTTTTGGCAAACCTCTGCATCAGTAGGAATGTCTTTTGAGTAGGAGATTTCAGGCTCTTAGTACCAAAGTACTCATCCTGATGACTTAAAGAGGCTTTTCCCTCTCTCGGCAATATATTCAGATTTTGCTTAATTATATTCTGGTCGCTTCCTTCCTGGCTGATTCTCTTTGCAATTCTCTCCTCTTTTCCTCGTTACTATTGCAGAGCACAAGAAAATGAAGAGAAGGCCGGGGAAGAGATGGATTGAATAAAAGCATGAATAATTCATAGTTAAAGGGTGTTAAGAAACTGAATTTAATTTTTAAGTGTAGGTAGATGATTTGGCATAACACACAAATGGGCTGCAGTTCTAAACTATTCAGTGCTGTGCCAGCGTTTAACCTCTCTTTTATGAATGCTATCCTTTCAGTGATTATAATGCTCTGGGGAAAATAGTACCGTTCATAATAATATTTTGCACAATGCCTCAGGCAGCTATCCTTTAAACATCAGGTTCTTTCTGTGAGCTGATTGTTCCATTCATGAATGGTTGTGCAGAGGAAGGCAAAGACACAACCCCTTTGAACAAATCTCATCAGGAAACTCCATGATAGGGTTGTCATAAGTTGGAAACAATAACAACAACAGCTCCTTACTTCCCAGGGCAAGAAGGCATTTCAGAGATGGTGCTATAGATTTATTCGGCTTCCAATAAGCATTGCAGAAAAGCACTTGCGAGATCTGTGGGTCTCTGCTTTGTGTGATTGTGTAAATATGTGTGCACACACACATACATTAGCAAAGGCAAACAACCATATTCCATAGCATAGTAGTCACAATTCCCCCTTGCAACTATTACACAAGGAAAAAAACATGTTTTTGTTGCCAAACAGTAATTTTTTAAATAAAATTTTGCTGAAAACACACCCTTCCCACTCAGTCACTCACTCATTTGCCCACACACTCATTCACACACTCACTTGATTGCCCATCCATTCACTGCAGCATTCTTAGAAGGGCTGGTCAGCGAATGGATGGGTGACCGAATGAGGGAGTGTATGTGTGAGTGAATGGGTGTGGGTGGTCTTTGGGGGGTGGCAAGTGGATTGACAGATGGATGGCCAAGTGAGTGAAGCAGATGAGCAAGTCTTTGGACAGGCAAATAAATGAAGGATACAACTATTATGTGAGGAAAACAGAAATACCGACACCTGGTCCCCCAAAATGGGGGTGCTATTATTACACGATGACAACTATTATGCTATGAAATATGGTAGCATTTCAAGAATGCAGACAGACATTTGTATGAATTGATTTCTCTAACAGAATATTTGTTTGGTTTTGCTGGCAAAACCACCTCTGAGTATTCCTTGCCTAAGAAAACCTTATTGAATTAGTGGGCTCACAATAAGTTCAGGGGGTTTTGTGTGTGCATGTGGCAGGAGCAACTTGAGAAACTGAAAGTCATTTCTGGTGTGAGAGACTTGGCCGTCTGCAAGGACGTTGCCCAGGGGATGCCCAGAAGTTTTAATGTTTTATCATCCTTGTGGGAGGCTTCTCTCATGTCCCCACGTGAGAGCTGGAGCTGACAAAGGGAGCTCATCTACGCTTTCCCCAGATTCAAACCTTCAACCTGTTGGTCTTCAGTCCTGCCGACACAAGGGTTTAACCCACTGCACCACTTGTGACATTAAGGCACACACATGCACACCCCCCCTCTCTCTCACACACACTTTTACAGAATAGTTATTCCTGCTTAATAGCCACAATCTCATAGTATTACTGGTGTTGATGCCGAGTGTCTTTAAGTTGTTTCTGAGCTATGGCAACCCTATTGTTAGAAGGAGGATGGGCAGGGTCCCCTCTTGCTATGCTATATAATGGTTTAAAGTTAAATTCAAATCAAGCCAATATAAGCAGAATAATTGTTTGCACTGGAGCTGCTTCCTCCTAGCACCTCCCCATGTCACTGCATACAGAAACCACATTGATAGTGCCAGCTACATATTTTAATTTGAACTGGAACTCATCAATAAGAACCTGCTCTACCTGCCAGGGATTCAATAAGCAAAATAACTCACAAAGCATCCAGAAAGAAGGAAAGAAAACAACAAGCCTAAAATGTATGGAATGGAGACTTAATCAGGCAAAACCTGTACGAAGCGAGCCCACAGGTTTTTAAAAACATGCCCAAAGCTGTCTGCTATACCGTAGACAAAGGTGCTGTTTTATTCAATGGGAGCAATTGTGTAGTTCAAATGAAAAGCCACTGCTGACAGCCTGACAGATATGATCATGACCTGCTATTCTAGCCAATGAATAATAATAACCTTAGTTCGGATATGATTATTTTGGCAGCCTAGGTAATGTGATTTGCAGATGAATAAACCGGTAATGAGCTTTCCTTCCATGTGGCATTGACAAAACATAGTTTTCTGAATGGCAGAATGCTTTAAAAACACATAGTGGGGACTTACGGCCTTGTGGACAGTTTAGTCTACCTTATCTGAAGAGTTCGGGGGGGGGGGGGGGATATACTCGTATTTTAAAAATTAGGGTGGATTTATAGACATCTACTTATAGGAACTTTTATTGTTATAGGGCCAGTACAGGAGATGGGAAGCAGAACTCTTAGGAAGTTCAGCTGAGTAAATTTGCCCAAATGAAGCTTTCAAGGGATCTTGCACAACAACAATTGTTAAAGCATTAGTAATAGTCAGCAGCTTTATAGATGCATTTAATTAGATCTCTCCATTAAAACACAGACAACAGAATATAAATTCTAGATAACATGTGTCAAACTCAAGGCTCACGGGGCGAATCTGGCCCACCATGCCATTTTATGTGGCCCCCCAGATGCTGGACTACAACTCCTGTATTCTTCATCATTAGGCTTCATGACTAGAGCTAATAGGAGTTGTGATACAGTAACACCCAGAAGGCTGTAGTTTGTTCTGCTTAGTCAGGTGTGGAGGGTTTGAATTTAGATAGAATACTTGTGAATATGATGCCTGATATTAAAATGCCCTTTAACTTTTCCCCAACCTCATAGCCAGAAGTGCTGTTGGTTCCAATTCCTATTATCACCAGTCTGCATGGCAGATATAATCAAAAGTGATGGGAATTGTTGTTCAATAACGTTTGGGGCCCAAACTAGAAAAAATTAAAGAGTGCTGACCACTAGGTTAAAAATGTCTCTATTGACAAGGACAGAAACAGTAGAGCTAACTTGTTGTTTGCATTTTTTAACTTACTTTATGGATAGGCTTGTGAGGTCTCTTTGGATGAGTACCTGCACTCCAGAAGTTACACCACTAATAAGGCACTCAGCTCTTTTGTTATAACTGCTATCTATTTCCCCCTTTCAAACTGTGGTTTATAGGACTCTTTCTCCCCAGATGATATTCTTCTGAAGCAGATCTCATGTTTACTCCAAGTACTCCAAAGGGAAAAAAAGAGAACTGGAAAAATATATTATGGGTGTAATCATACAACTGCTAATCAGAATGTAGTAGAGCGTAAGGCTGGGAGGGAGTGCGGGTGGGCTCGGAGGGAGATCTTGCCAGTGCCATATTCTCCCCCCCCCTCCCCACTTCTCCTCTGAGTCTGGGGAAGGTGGTCCATCTTCCTAAGACTCAGAGGAGAAGGAGAAACACAGTGCTGGTGGGAAACCTTTTCCTCGGTGGCCCCCCGCCTTTGGAATTCCCTCCCGGGAGAGATTAGGAATGTCCCCTCATTGGAATCCTTCAGAAAACAACTGAAAACCTGGTTCTTCCACCTGGCCTTCGGAGATTAAACTCCCCAAATGCCCCCATTTCTGTGAGATCTTTTCCCCCTATGTGACCCTTTGTGTTCAACACTACTCCAGTTATCGCTCCCGAGTTTTTAAATATCCTATATGTCCATGTGGCCCACCCTGTCAGTTTTGTTTTTAGATTCACCTGTATTGTTGTGTTTTCACAGATGTGTTTTATTGTGTTTATTGTTTTTATTATGTTTATTGTTCTTTTATGTTTGTCACAATGCTGGGTCTAGGCCTGGCCCCTTAATTACACACATAAAGACGGTAGTCAATTAACTATTTATTGAATAATAAAGAACAGGTGAAAAAGGTAGAATGTCCAAATGGTATTGAAAAGCAATTAGTGTCCAAAGGTCAAAAGGTAGAATCAATAAAAAATGTAAAGAGTCCATCAAAACAAAATAAGCTTCAAGGCAAAGTATTCCGTGGCAATAAACAAGGCAAAGTCCATAGATTCACAAGGTACAAGGCAAACACTTGGCAAGGCAGCCAAACGATGGCTTTCAGGAACCAGGTCGCTACACTCCCTTCAGATCAGAAGTGGCCGACCAACTGAGGATCCGTTCCCACGGAACGTACAGTATATTTAATTCTCTCCTTTGTGAGACCAGCGCCGTTCTAGGCTTCGTCTCCATTCCTTTCTATTGGCCTCGATGCTTCTCCTGCGGTCAAAGCTCCTTCCCTCCCGAGCCGCAGCTGTCTCACTATCTTCTTGAGAAACCTCCTCCCTTTCTGTTTCCATCAGCTCATCCCCCGCGGGTTCCCAGATTCGCTCCTGGGAACCGCGTCCACCTGGTTTCTCATACGAGTTATCTGAATCTGGGTCAGACTGACCTTCCTCGTCCTCGTAGGCCTCGGGCCAATCATCATCCCATTGCAAGCTCTCTGTAGGAGATGCAGACCCATTGGCCCCATCATCCATTTCACCTGAATCCCCATCAATCGGGTCCCAAGCAATTGGGACCCCCGGGGCATTCCCTGACCCCCCCGGCTGAGCTGGACGCTGGGTTGCTACAATGTTGTTGATATTTTATGATGTGTTGTTCGGGCACAGCCCCATGTAAGCCGCTCTGAGTCCCCTCCGGGAAGATTATTATTATTATTATTAGTCTCCTGAGAGCGCTTGTCAATGTTGTGTCTCTGCCTCACCCCTCCTCTCAGCCTGGGGACACAGTGGGCCACTGTGTCTGCATGCTCAAAGGAGGGCCGAGGCAGATGGGGGCCTGAGAGAAGAGCCCAAAGGGATGTGTCCATCCTGCAGGCCTGGGTTTGCCCATGCCTGTTCTATGCCTAAAATATATACACATAAAAACAGCAACTAAAAAATAGCAGCCCAAAGCCTGATCTGCCACAAAAAGCATGAGAGAATGGGATGGACTTTTTCTGCTACCATTTTATCTCAGTGGACATGTTTCTTGAAAGAGCATTGGGTGCCACAAAAGAAGAAGCACTCCAACTATGGAATAGTATCCTGAAAAACATACTCTTGAAGAGCATTTCAGAGCAGGAAAAAGACTCTGAACATAAGCCGAGGCACCTAATTTTACCACAAAAAAAAGGGGGGAGGGCACAGATGATTGACTTGAGTATAAGCCGAGGTGGGAAATGCAGCAGCTACTGGTAAATTTCAAAATAAAAATAGATACCAACACAGTTGCATTGATTGAGGCATCAGTAGGTTAAATGTTTTTGAATATTTGCATAAAACTGTAATTTAAGATAAGACTGCCCAGCTCTGATTAAACCATTATTCTAACCTTCATCAATGTAAATGGACTTAGGTATCCTTCCAATAATAATAAAGAGAGTAAAATAATGCAGATGTAATAATAATAACAGTAATAGAGTAAATAATAAATATGATAATAATAAATATAGTAAAATAATAAATGTAATAAAATAATAATAAGAACAACAGAGCAAAACAATAAATAACCTTGACTCGAGTATAAGCCGAGGGGGACTTTTTCAGCCTAAAAAAAGGGCTGAAAAATTAGGCTTATACTTGAGCATATACAGTATGTTATTTGGATGAACTAGTCCTAGCCTAGACAATTTACCTGACAATCCGATATGGATTGACTTGGGAGTAAATCCCACCGAACTCAATAGGTCTCACTGCCAAAGTATCTTTCAGAGTGTGTGCTGTTAGTGTTTTGAAAGTTGCATCAAAAATTCAGGTGCTCAGGAAAAATTGGAGTAAGTGATTTCTTTTTAAATTTCCAGAATAGTATTTTTGCAGTGGTCAGCAACAGCTAGGAGTCTGTACCTCATTCTACTCCAGCAGCCTTAGAGATCTCCAGATACTCCCCACACATAACTTATTTTCATATAACTTAAGATAATAAAATGATGACAACGTAAAGCATCCTAACATTTAAAAATCTATGCTCTGTCCCTCTTTAAATAACTAGTAAGCCTTATTTATTTATTTATTATTTCAACTTATATGCCACCCTTCCCTATAGGCTCAGGGTGGTTCACAGCACAGGCATAAAACATAATCACAAAACAGCATTTAAAACACAATAAAAGCAATTTATACTAAAACAGAGACTATTGATTAAGCAGGTTGAACGCCTGCCGGAAGAGGTTAGTCTTGCAAGCCCTCCGGAAGGAGGACAAGTCTGTTATTGCTCGGACCTCCACTGGCAAGGCATTCCATAAGTTAGGTGCTGCAACTGTGCCCTGATAATTAGGTTAGTTATGTTTCCATATTGGCAAAAAAATAACATTGGCACTTACCAACGTTTCTCTTTGCACTAAACTTTTGCTTGCAGAAACAGACTGGCTATTTGGGTTGGTAAAGGCCAGACTTTTAACCATGAACACTCTCCCAAGATTCTTTGGCTCACAAATCCATCTTGCACAGTAATCCCATAATAATATTTATTTATTATAAATAATAATATTTATTTATTATTTATTTTCAGCATTTTTACCCCGTTCTTCTCACCCCCATAATGCAAATAACAGGCAATCCGCTTTCTGCTTACCATGGTATCAGTATATTCCTGCAGCTTTGCCTTAGAAATTGTTTTTTGATGTTGCTGAAAGAGATCTTGGAGAAAGTTCTGTTATCAAAAAAGAAGCACAGAATCGGGTCTTACTATTTCAAATTTGCATGAAGTAATGACATGAAATAGTCAAAATCTGGTTCACCTAAGGGTCTAATGTTACGAGCAAAGATTGTTGATTGACTATGAAAGTGTATGCATAAAGTGCAATGAAGGATGTCTAGAGAACTTACTTTGAGCTCACTAGCAGAAATAAAGCCACTGCAATCTGCATCGTAGTGTCGCCAGATCTGTAGGGGGAAAATTAGTTAAATATTATTGTTTGAAAATAGATTTTTAAGAAGTAAGTTTAACGCATCACAATTTTCTTTGAGAATATGCTCAAGAGAATTAAAATAATGCCTGGATATATAAGCAAGGATCTTTTACAATACCATATATAGTTTCACAAATGTGATGTTATTAATTTCTTAAATGTTGCATTCCATTGTTCTACTTTCACCTGACTTAGCCGATGGTTTGTTGACCGAAATAAAGGCTACTGACTGACTGAGTTTCACTTTTCTGCTTCTCACAAAAGCAGACATTGTCAACCTTGTTGTGGAAGCACTCATCAACTTTCTACCTGTACAATACCAAATACATAGATCCAGCAGAACTGCACCTGTGGGGCTTTCTATTCCACCAGTGTTTAGCTGAATCCTGGGCATGGCTATAATGGCATGCCCTCCAATTGTCCTAGTTTGGCAAGAACAGTTTTCAAGTTTTCCACTTTTTCAATTTATTTTAAAATGTTCCTATTTCTCTATCCTATTTCCTTCTCTCACATTCCTCTTTCCAGCCTACTTCAGTTGCTGTAAGCTGAAACCACATGTTTACTGTCCATTGAATGCATTTTCAGACCAGTTTTGCTGTGCAGATTATTAAATAGGGACTCCTGGAGCCAGTTTGAGGCCCATGTGAAGATTATACAAGCCACAGAGCACTGATGCATATTAAGAGCCTTTCTTTTGTGTACTTTTTTGGGAGTTTGTTGCCTGGCCACCACAGTTTGAAGCTAGCTTAGAACTGCATTAAATGGTCAGTGTAGATGGGGCCTGAATGCAAAGTACAGAGGAAGAGGAGACGGCACAATATTGACCTTCTCACAGGGCTCAGGCCAAAACAAACTGGTGAGATGTTCTATCTCGGGTGACAAAACAATTTGGCTGACTACATGCTTTGGCTTAAGGACAAAATGATGAGCTGAGTCTTTTTATTGTTTAGTCATTGAGTCTCCTAAAAAGACCTATTTATTGGATGGAAGATTATATCCTTCATTAAGTCAAGTTTCTGTATTCATGAATCTGGTGCTTCTGAAACAGGAATCTTTCATGCAGACTTCCCTCTGATTCTGGTGGCTCTTTTAGCATACAGCCATGTCAGGTTCCTTTAAAGTTACATAGCAGTGGACACCCACTTTCAATTGATAAAGGAAGATGGCATTGCAGACTTGCTAACTAAGATCATATTTTTGCTGTCTAAATCTTAGGAGTTGGAAGAGACCACATCGTCCATTTTGTCCAAGCATGGGTAAACCCAGGCGCAGGCTGTTTTCTCAGCTCTCCCCCTCTGTTACAATCCTATCCTTCCTTCTCTCTTTCATTCCCCCTTCCCTCCTTCCATGCCTTCCTTATCTCCCTCTTTCTCCCGCCCTCCTCGCCTTCCACCCTTTCATCCTGCCTTCTTTCCTCCCTCCTTCCCTCTCTTTCTCCATCCTTCCTTCCATCCTTCTCTTCCTTTTTCCCTTCCTTCCTTCCATCATTCTCTTTTTCCTTCCCCCTTTCTTCCTGGGGATGTTTAGCTGGAAGAAGATAAGGTAGAGAGGAAACATGAAAACCCTGTTTCAAGATTTAAAAGGGAGTCCCATTGAGGAGGAGAAGGGGGAAAACTGATTTTCTGCTGCTCTAGAGACCAGGGCACAAGGGAGCAATGATTTCAATGGCAGGGAAAGAGATTCAACTTAAAAGATTAGGAAGAACTTCCCGAGAGTAAAAGCTGTTGGAGAGTGGCACAAGCAGCCTCAGAGTGTGGTGGAGCCTCCTGCTCTGGAGGCTTTTCTGCAGAGGCTGTATATTGGGAGTGCTTTGATTGTGCCTTCTTGCATGGCAGGGGGTAGGACTGGTGGCCCTTGGGGGTCTCTTCCAGCTCTAGGATTGTAGGATTATATATTAAGAGTAGGCAATACAGGTTCTAAAGGATAGACTTTTTCTCTCTTGTCCACCATCTCATCCTGACCAAGGTGAACCCTTTTGGGATCTAAACGTTTCCTGTCTTTCCTTCATTTTCCAGAGGAGAAGAGGAAGGGGAGGGAAAGGTAGGGAAAGGACTTGGAGAGGACCCCCCTTCTGGCCCGCACCCACCCCACTCCGACCCGCCATGCAGCCTCCTGGTTAGAAAGTTTGCCCATGCCTGATCTAGTCCAACCCATTGCCATGCAGGAAAAGCACTATCAAAGTACCCCTGGCAGAGGTACTTTGACAATTACCACTATCACCACTTCAGGTGTATAGTATATGTGAAAGTGAGCAGACATCCTAACCATTTCTGTTCAGGCAAAATTCCCCCCTCTTGTTCCCATATAAATGCAGCCTATATTATGCACACTGATACATCTCATCATATGAGCAGGAACAATATTCTATTGTTTCTAGGGAGTATATTTTATTATTTTTTGAAAGTGCACTCACCTAGGAATCATTGACAATTTTTGTCTAAAAGAATCCTATCATCAGATCAAAATGATTTTTTTCACCTTTAATCTGGACCTGTTGTTACCATGAGGGACGCATGGCTCGAGAGCAGTAGATGTGAAAAAGATCTTGGAGTTCTCGTGGACAACAAGTTAAACATGAGCCAGCAATATGATGCGGTGGCAAAACAAAGCCAATAGGATTTTAGCCTGCATCAATAGGAGTATAGTGTCTAGATCCAGGGAAGTCATGCTACCCCTCTATTCTGCCTTGGTTAGACCACATCTGGAATATTGTGTCAAATTCTGGGCACCACAATTGAAGAGAGATATAGACAAGCTGGAATGTGTCCAGAGGAGGGCGACTAACATGATCAAGGGTCTGGAGAACAAGCCCTATGAGGAGTGGCTTAAAGAGCTGGGCATGTTTAGCCTGAAGAAGAGAAGGCTGAGAGGAGACATGATAGTCATGTATAAATATGTGAGAGGAAGTCATAGGGAGGAGGGAGCAAGCTTGTTTTCTGCTGCCCTGGAGACTAGAATGCGGAACAATGACTTCAAACTACAAGAAAGGAGATTCCATCTGAACATTAGAAAGTACTTCCTGGCTGTGAGAGCCGTTCAGCAGTGGAACTCTCTGCCCTGGAGAGTGGTGGAGGCTTCTTCTTTGGAGGCTCTTAAACAGAGGTTGGACGGCCATCTGTCAGGGGTGCTTTGAATGCAATTTTCCTGCTTCTTGGCAGGTGGTTGGACTGGATGGCCCACGAGGTCTTTTCCAACTCTATGATTCTATGACTGCAGGCTTTTAAAAACTTGCTGCACGAATGACGCATCCAGTCTGATGCCTACGTGTCTAATTTGTTCTGTTATTTTTAAGGTAAGCAATTATAAGCGGTACCTTGAGAATGAAATGATATGCCAAGATCAGAAGAGATTTGCAGAAGTTAATTTCACAAAGTACTTTCTGCCATTTTGTTCTTGCGTTTCTGAAAAAGAAGTGTCTATGCCCCTCTGTACACACTTGCAAATTAAGCAAATGTGTACCTCTTTTGTAATATACTGAAAATATTGAACATCCCTCTCAAGGGATATGAAATCATGCATTCTGAGGTTTTAATTTTCTTGATTTATGAGCCTTTGGCGCTTCAGACCGCCATGCTCATAAGCTTGTTTTCCTTGATACAAATCTCACCTTTAAAATTACTATTTGTTCTGAACTGGAAAAGGAGAGGTTGTGATACAGAAAGTTCATGTGTAGATGCTTTGGTTGATGTGGCAGACAGTCACTTGAAGGACAGATCTAGATGAAGAAAACTAAATGAAGAAGTTCTCCATGTGGATCTCCTGATTAAAATAGGAGGCCATCCACCCTATCTCATTGTGTGATATGTAATTGGATCTCTAGATATAGTGTCTTTCTCTAGAGCCATTCCAATATCCTAGGAAGTACTTCAGCTCTCCATCCACATAGCCAATATCAGATTTTGTGTTGTATTTGGAAGATGGACAACCTTTTGTGAAGAAGTAGATTCTAATTTCCAAATGAGCAAAGTGAGTGGGAATGGGGTAAAGAGTTGGAGTGCTGCATGCCCAGGATTGGATGTGCACTTACAGGAAATAGAATTGTGAAGGCACACAACATGCGAATTGAGTAAAGAGCTACTGTTACATAGAAGAGCCAACAAAGAGACTAGTGCTCAACCAAATCAAAACTGAAGTGTCATGGTCCCTAATATGCATCAGGACCATGTCTATCGGACACCCCAATACACATTGAGCTCTCTTGCAATTCAGTAACTGTGTTTCTTAGGCCCTCCACTACTTAGTTAAGTGTATGCAACATAGTGTGAAAGGTCATACAGAATTCCAGACCTGTTCTTAATTACTTGAGATTTTTTTCCGTGTCAGGAGCGACTTGAGAAACTTCAAGTCACTTCAGGTGTGAGAGGATTGGCTGTTGACAAGGATGTTGACCAGGAGACGCCTGGATGTGTTACCGTCCTGTGGGAGTCATCTCTCATGGCCCCGCACGAGAAGCTGGAAGTGACAGACTGGAGCTCACCCTGCTCCTTGGATTCGAACCACCAACCCAGTCCTGCTGGCACAAGGGTTTAACCCATTGCGCCACCTGGGGCTCCAAATTACTTGTGATATTTATTTATTTATTTATTATTCATGCTTATATACTGCTCTTTCCTGGAGGCTCGGGGCGGTTCACAACATGGCAGCAAATACAATAAGATCAATAAGAACAATAATTAAGACAGAAATAATACAATAAACACAGTAAAACAAAAGAAATTTAGGCTTTTCTTCTCATGACAAAGGGATACCTAGAGATTAGGAGTCCCCGGTGGTGCAGTGGGTTAAACCTTTGTGCTGGCAGGAGTGAAGATTGACAGGTCGGAGGTTCAAATCCAGGGAGAGTGCAGATGAGCTCCCTCTGTCAGCTCCAGCTCTCCATGTGGGGACATGATAGAAGCCTCCCACAAGGATGGTAAACCATCAAAACATCCGGGCGTCCCCAATTCTCTCACACCAGAAGCAATTGGCAGTTTCTCAAGTCACTCCTGACACACACACACACACACACAAACCCCTAGAGATTTAATTAGAGATTTGAGAGAGAGGGAGGGAGGGAGGGAGAGAGAGGGGGGAGAGAGAGAGAGAGGGAGAGAGGGGGGGAGGGAGGGAGGGAGAGAGAGAGGGGGGCATGGGACTCTTGATTACAGCTGTCGCCTCACATGGAGAAGATGGAAATGGATACTCAGTGATGGACCAGATGATATTAAAGGATGGGGTGAGATTTGGGGCCGAGAGCTGCCCCATTGGCATAATCTAGGCCCACTGGATAGTAGAGTGTGAGCAATCTAGAAACAAAAGAAGTGTCCAATTGATATGGTTAGCCACATGCTTATATTGTGAGCTGAGAAATAAAATCTTCCATATGTGTAGTCTTATAAACATTAAGTTTCACATTTCCAATAATATAAAGTACAAAGGAATCAATCTTGAAATAGAATTACTTTTTTTAAAAGCTGTTCATATTTTTTAAATCTTAATTGTAACATGCAGCTGCACAAAAGTTTCCAGCAACTCATCTGTGACAAGAGGTTGTCTCTCTCCTAGCATGCATCACAAAGAATAGCAGGAGATGGTGCTGACATTTGAAAGAGATAGAAATCACAGAAGAGGAAGATGTGTAAAGTGAAAGGCGCACACGTGGACACCCATGGCTTGATGCTTTGATATCTAACAATTGTGGACCTGCTTCTGAGGCCAAATGTCAATAATAGAATTCAGCACAGCCGAGAAGAAAATCTGGGGGAAGGACAGAGAGATGAGATTATGGGTCAAGAATCTGATTTGTGTTCTTCAGAACCCTGCTGTCTTTTTGTTCGAAAGCTCTGCTCCTTCATTCCTCTTTTCCACTCAATTGAGCACACCCGGGTTAAGCAGCAATAGGTGTGTTGCCATTCCATATACTTTGAGCCTCAGTGTCTGCCCAATATATCAACCATATTTAATAAGTATCCAATATGCATGGCTAGAAGTAAAGTCAGAACCAACGGGCTACTCACCCGCATGAACTCCACACTGTTGTCCAGAGGTGTTTCTCTTCGGAAAAGCAACAGGAAGTTCTCATCCTCTGGCAAGATCATATTTGCAAGCTACAACAATGTTTACACTTTAGTTTGTATATGGTACAAGGACTAGCAAGGAGCCAGAGAGAGAGAGAGAGAGAAAATGAAACTGCAGTAAGGGTACCAAAATCAAAAGTAAAACATTTTTTCTTGTTTGAGGAGAATCGTTTCCAGTGTGAGCTTCATACTGATTTCGGTCATAAGGTACAGGGGGGCACCAGATTGCACCCACTTCTGTACTCATACACAGGTTCTTGAAAGCAGAGATTTGTGAGGAAATGTACTGTATATAGACCAGACATGGGAAAACTAAGGCCTGGGGGCTGGATGCGGCCCCCTGGACACTTACCTCAGGCCCTTCTCATTTTCCCTGTTGTCTTGGCATAAGGACACAGTGGCCCGCAGAATCCTTATGCCAAAAATATGAGGGAGGAAGGCATGTAGTATCTGAGAGTCCTCTGGAATGCTCTCAGCCACTGTGTGTCTCACCCTCCTCCCAGCATAAGGACAGTGAGAGTGACCCCATCCTTATGCAAAGAGGATGGCTCAAGGAAGACATGCCATGGCTGAGAGTCCTCAAAAGCACACTCAGCCACCGCCGATGTCGCCCTCCTCCCAGCATAAGGCCAAGAGGACAGCCTGAGGATCGGGGAAGGAGAATGGGAAGGAGGAGCGGGGCAGTCGTTCTGTGTCCCACCTTCCTTCTAGCACAGGGGTGCCCACACTTTTTCAGCATGCAAGCTACTTATAAAACAACCAAGTCAAAATGATCTACCTACCCACTAGTCAGAGAGTCATAAAAGCAAAATATTGGGAAATTTATTTCAGTGAGAGTCATATAATTTTAAGACTGAATTCAACTAAATGTGAGTATAATAAGCCCCTGAATTTATTCATAATCATGATAATATTCATTCAGCCTCTGCTACTACTACTACTACTACTACTACTAGTAACAACAACAACAGTAGGTTCCTAGAGTAGAAGGAGACCTCCAAGGACCATCCAGTCCAACCTCCTTCTGCCATAAGGAAAAACACAATGAAAGCATTCCTCACAGATGGCCATTCAGTCTCTGATAATAATAATAACAACAATGGGTTCCTAGAATAGGAGGAGACCTCCAAGGGTCATCCAGTCCAACCTCCTTCTGCACCTGGGCGGCGTCGGGAGCCTGCGGGGCGGGACTGAACCTTCCTCCCACCCTGCCTGCAATCTACCAGGATGCCCTACGAGATCTACCAGTAGATCGTGATCTACCTAATGGGCACCTCTGTTCTAGCATAAAGATGGGACAAGCAGCCTTGTCCTTATGCTGGGAGGAAAACCTGAGGATGACCTGGGCCCTGCCCTGCCCCCTCTTGGCCCTGTCCTTTCTCATGCCCCTCCGCCCCCCTCCTAGCCAGGCCCACAATGTGGCCCCCTGGCAAAAAAAGTTTGCCCATGCCTGTTATAGACTATCTATCTTCCCACACAATGAGGCTTCTTAAATTTTCCCAATAGTGTCAAAGGAGTATCCCTTCATGGAAGAAGCTTCATTGGAGAAGTCATATGGGGTGCTCACAGTACTAAGAATTGGGGGGGGGGGGGAGTAGTGCTTCCATTTCCACCAGTGAGTCCCTCTGGTGACACACAGCTCTCTGGTAATGGAGCTTTTAAAAAAAGGACATGGTTTTACTGTAATGTGAGAAGACGGGGATGGAATCCTTTATTTCCGATCACTGTCTGGAGATAAAGGCAGCTGGAAGCAAGAAAGCCAGGCTGTGAAACCCAGGGTGACAGATGCTCCTGTCTCCATATTAAAAGGATATTCAGACACATGGGTTGAATTTGAATGACCCAGTGTTATTGGTTATGCCATAGTGTAGCTTTAAAACCTCGACCAAATGTGGCCCGTTTTTCGAAAGCTTCAAAATAAAAGAAAACCCAGGTACCTCTTGTATTTGTAAGCGTCCATCTGCAGTTACATCATAGGCTGACATAAACTGCTCTTTCACTTTCTGAACCCTTTCTTCTGTGATGGTGCTCTGCAATAGAAAAAGCATCAGGCTGGTTTTAGACTTAGAAAGAAAACCAATTTCCTGAGTGTAATCCATGATGACTTGTCTCTTTCTGTTCACCTGTGCAGGACTGGCAAAATAATGTATTCCCTAAAGGAAGTCTGCAGTGTAACCTGAACTAGTTTTCCTTAGTTTCCATAAAAAATAATTTTAGTTTGACATGTCTTGTACCTTGCTTTGAAATTATCTTTGGATGCAGAAAGGTGGACTCATTTGGGGGCCAACAATCAATTATTTCCACACAATAATGGAAAAGAAAGGTTACTAATATATTGCCAATAAATAATGCAATGCATTTCTTTTAAAGCAAATTACTTTTATTATTCTGTTTCTAGATTTCATGCCTTATAACACAATGCATTTCCCCCCAACACTGAATCTCGTCATGTTATAAATACATCAATTTTTTTCCTGCTTGAGGTATGGGTAATTGTGGTGTGGGCAAAGTTTCCTTCCCTGCTGTGGTTGTGTTGTTTACTTCAAGTCAAGGGTCTTCTTGGCAAGATTTGTTCAAAAGGGTTTGCTGAGAGAATGTGACTTGTCCAATATCACTCAGGGGGTTTCCATGGCTGAGCCGATATTTCAATCTTGGTCTCCAAAGTCATCGTCTAAACCATTGTACCATGCTTGCTCTCACTTATTGTTGTTGCCTACATGATTTCAGCATTTCATTCACATGCTGGTGTCCCCATTCCTGGCTTGGCACATTTATTTGTAAAATGTATTGTTATTTGTGCACGCAGTCCTCAACTTCCAAATGACTCACAGTTAAGAACAGGGTTTTTTTTTCATGTCAGGAGCGATTTGGGAAACTGCAAGTCGCTTCCAGTGTGAGAGAATTGGCTGTCTGCAAGGACGTTGCCCAGGGGACACCTGGAGGTTTGATGTTTTGCCATCCTTGTGGGAGGCTTCTCTCATGTCCCTGAATGGGAAGCTGGAACTGACAGAGGGAGCTTAACACACTCTCTCCAGATTTGAACCTCTGACCTGTCAGTCTGCGGTCCTGCCAGCACAAGAATTTAACCTGAATTGGTTGCTGGAGCTGACAGAGGGAGCTCAACCCGTTCTCCCCAGATTCCAACACTGACCTGTCAGTCAGCAGTCCTGCCGGCACAAGGATTTAATCCATTGTGCCACCAGGGAGTCCAGAGTGGAGGGTGTATGTGTGTGTGTGTGTGTGTGTGTGTGTGAAACAACAGGAAATGAGAGAAATCTACTCCTTGAAAAGGAAATTCACTCCTGGAAGAGTTATCATTAGGAAAAGAGGTCTCTTCATCAGTCCTTGCTTACACAAGTAGCCACATTTTTCAAAATCCAGTTGTTACAGGAACGGAAATTGAGGTGAAATATTCTGAACAGGGGCACAGACAGCAAAATAAACATCACAGACAGGGCCATAGCCAGGATTTTGATTCGGGGGGGGCTGAGTCTGAGAGGGTCTACCCTAGCAAACCTTTTGTATCGTTATCCCAATACCCCCATGCATATGGGATATATTGAGCCTGGTGATCAGATCATGATATGACTAAACATAACAGTTTAAATAATGTACCAGTAAGGCCTTCTCATGGACCACCCTGAGAATTTCAGGGGGTGGGGGCTGAAGCCCCTCAAGCCCCCACCGCCCTGGCTACTTGCCTGATCAAAGGGGTGTTAACCCTTCCTTATGCTACTTAAAGCTTATAGATTGATAAATAGATAGATAGGCTGAAGTTACACGTTACACTTAAAAATGTATCTGTTCCTACTTACATACAAATTCAAATTAAGAACAAACCTACATAACCTATCTTGTTCGTATCTTGGGGACTGCCTGTAGTGGAAAAAGGCCATAGCGGAAATACACTACACTGTATCTACAATGTATTCAGAGAAGGCCAGAAAAGGAAAGAAATCATAGTGTGACTGCAGTTCAGAGCAGAGGGCATGTTTAACCTTGTAACTGCAGATGTAATGAAGGAAGGAAGGGCAAAGGGCAACTTCCATGACAAAAGTTTAAATCCCTTTCAGCATGTCATCAGGGGACCTCCTGGAAGTACAGAACAGGAAATATGTATCCAGATGTTGGAATCGACTCCTGTCCCATATCAGAAACTACCAGGTACCTGCTCTGCATTTCAAAAGCCATAATTAGAAATTCATGAGAAATAGACCAGGACAGGAGATACATCATATGTTTATATAAAATATCTCAAAGTAGAGGAATGATATATTTTATGATGTTTATTTTAGCTGCTTCCTTTATATTGTTTATAAACAAGTCTCCTTGAGTCCCAGACTGGGGAAAGGGCAGAATATCAAGATAATGATGCTGATGATAATACTAATAATATAACTTCCTCCAATACTAAAGCATTGGGACAGTCCAAATGTGCCCTTAGAAGTTTTTAGTTGGCATAATGATATTCAAGGTCGCTTATTGAATGAACTATACAGTGACACCAATCATATATAGTGTCCCAAAAAAAAGCTGGGGTATTATAGAAAGTATTATGTGAAGCTTCATTAAATATGTAGTATAATCCTCATCTGATAGGTAAATAGACACAAATAAACCAAAAGGACAAGTAGAAACAGGAGTTAAATGGCAAAGAGTAAAAAAAACTGTTTTAAAAAAGCACACCCAAGTGCTACACTTCATGCAAGAGACTCAAGGCTATGAAAAGGAGTGCTGTGACACACTTTTTTGTTTTCAGATTGCTTCAATGCAATCTCCTAGAAATATTATGAGAATAACCTTTTTATAGGCAGTGTCATCAGACTATCAAAAATCTAATTTCTCTGTAGCACAGTGTGTCAAGCTCTGCATAAAATATGCCCTATCAACTAATAACAGAGTCAGGAACATTATGTATCAGCCAGCCAGCAACAAGAAAAAGGCATCAACAAGCATATTGAGCAAGCACCACAAACTTTACTGAAGTAGAGGGGAGAAAATATTTCTGGGAAAATTACAAAGGGGGTTGAAGAGGGAAAAAAATAGTAGGAATGATCAGAGAAGGGGGAAAGGGAGTTAATAGAAATGGAATAGGTAAGGCAAAGGTTATCCCCTGACATTAAGTCCAGTCATGTCCAACTCTTGGGGTTGGTGCTCATCTCCATTTCTAAGCTGAAGAGCTGGCATTGTCCGTAGACACCTCCAAGGTCATGTGGCTGGCATGACTGCAAGGAGCGCCATTATCTTCCTGCATTATTCATCTACTCACATTTGCATGTTTTCGAACTACTAGGTTGGCAGAATCTGGAGGTAACAGCGGGAGCTCATCCCGCTCCCTGGATTCGAACCAGTGATCTTTTGGCCAACAAGTTCAGCAGCTCAGTGGTTTAACCCATTGTGCCACCAGAGGCTCTAGAAATGGAATGGAACATCTTAGATCAGGGTATATCTGGCAAGCATCCTTGTTGCAGGTCACAATAATAATGGAGATTCTGTTGGCACAGCATGGGAAGAATAGAAAACTTGCGTGGAACTTATATCTTATGGTCTTTCTGAGAAAGAACCTAAAATTGTAACAGCAGCAAAAAAAAAAAAAAGGAAGCCTACTCCAAAGCATCCAAAACAGGATAGGAATGGTGCCACATACGTCAACGGTGAGAACCGTGTACATGTGTAAAGACTCAAACATTAGCCAACATTTTCTAAACAAATCTATGAGGTAGCCTACTAAGTATGCACTCCTGGAGGACTCAGAGAACTTTATAAACTTTATTTACTTTATGTTCAACTCTAAACCTGCTGTTTTAATCCTAAAACAGTGTAACTGAAACAAATCCTAACAGAATTGCACAGACATAGGGTGTACCTACACTGTAGAATGAATGCAGTTCGGCACCACTTTCATTGCCATGACTCTATGCTATGGAATCCTGAGACCTGTAGTTTGGTGAGGCAACAGAAGTCTTTGGTAGAGAAGGATAAAGACTTGGTAAAACTACAGATTCCATTATTTTGAGCCATGGCAGTTAGATAATATCAGGTAAAGGTAAGGTAAAGGTTTTCCCCTGACATGTAGTTCAGTTGTGTCCGACTCTGGGGTGTGGTGCTCATTCCCATTTCTAAGCCAAAGAGCTGGTGTTGTCCATGGACATCCTCAAGGTCATGTGGCTGGCATGACTTCATGGAGCACCGTTACCTTCCCGCAGAAGCGGTACCTATTGATCTACTCACATTTGCATGTTTTTGAACTGCTAGGTTGGCAGGAGCTGGGGTTAATACTGGGAGCTCATGCCGCTCCCTGGATTCAAACCTGTGACCGTTCGATCAGCAAGTTCAGCAGCTCAGTACTTTAACCCACTGTGCCAACGGGGGCTCAGATAGTATCAAGCTGTATTAATTCTACAGTGTAGAATGATGCATCCATAGATACAAACTTATTGTGAATATGTTATGAATGACATTCACATCCTAACAAGAATGCTAAAAACTTAGGTTAAGGGGGGGGGGGGAGGTATGAAGGGTTTAAGCCCTTTACACTCACAACATACTTCCCTCATGTTTGGACAGCAACTCCCATCAGCTCTAATCAGCATGACCAACTATGAAAGCAGAATTAATATTGGAGGACATCTAGCTTCCTATCTTTGTGTTACACCACCTATCTCACAGCAACATGGTTGTCGTTCAGAAAGAATTTCATCTCTCTCTCTCCCTTTAATTTACTTTCCTCTATGATTGGCATTTGGAACTTAAAGGCAAATCCGGCACAGACATGAGTTTAAGGGACTGTCAATCCTTTCATTACATAATATGCCTGCAGTGGTTTTCTTATGCTTATTGATATTTTTATGTTTTTTGAATGTTACCTGTAAGGACCTCATCACACTAGAGAATGAATCCACTTTAAAATCAGTTGCTGCATCCGGCAGAATTCTGGGGTTTGTAGTTTAGGGAGGAGCCTTTAATAGCCCCCCCCCCTAAACTACAAACCCAAGAATTCTGCAGGAGGCAAAACCCGGATTTAAAGTGGATTCATTCTCTAGTGTGATGTTAAATCAGGGAAGAGAATTCTGTTCTCTCCGTATGATCAAACTGTAAGTTCCAGCAGCCCTAGGCAGCATAGCCAATAGCGAGAATTGCGGGGTGTTGCAGTTCAGTGACATCCGGAGAGCCACACAAAACTGCTCTAAAAGTGTCAGAGAATATGCAAAGAAAGCACTGTGTGTTTTCCTCTTATTTTGAACAGCAGGAAATAGTAATCATAGTAACAAAAAAAGCAATAAGTCAGCTGAAAGGAAACAGGAGATAAATAATTGACCACACTGTTAAGGCAAGAGTTACAGCTGTTTGTATACAGATCCATTTCCCTAAGCTAGTGTAAATTAACTCTGGGAAAAGTACCATGTTAATTGATTTTGGAAATGAGAATATTGCATCTGCAAGACTAAACAAGTTCTGCTTTGAATAAAGAAGAAGCACTTACCGCTCTCCCTCTAAACCTCGCTCTCTCACCCTCCACCCAAAATAGACTGCTCTTCCCAGTCTGTCTTCATTAGTCTAAATACGATGGTCTCTTTGCTCTCCCTTCCCCCATCCCAACTTTGTTGAAAGAAACAGGTTTGCTTTATGCCAGAACTATGACCGCTGTGTGGGTGGCATCTGTGCAGACCTGGAAGG
This sequence comes from Anolis apletophallus, assembly GCA_030556195.1. NCBI lineage: Eukaryota > Metazoa > Chordata > Lepidosauria > Squamata > Anolidae > Anolis > Anolis apletophallus. Next base: position 61,278,745 of record JARBWK010000007.1, on the reverse strand, counting down.
CAAGCTGCGATAATGGCGTCTGTGCACCTATTGCCAACAGAGAGCAATTTGCTGTATTTTAAGAATCGCTAAGGAAGGAAGTGGCAAAGCTAATTTGGTTGAATATTCTGCTCATGCCCTTTGCTTCGGCAACCCTTTCCAGCTATGGCAGGAATCATCCCATTATTTGGCAGGGCAGGAAGGTGAAAAGACAATGCATCTAGTCCCCTCCCTCTCCTTGGGTGCACCACATTAGCTGCCATGACTCAAAACTATGGAATCCTAGGAGTTTGGTGAGGCTTAAGGCAGGACTCACCTGCCTTAAGCAGGGCTGAGGCCTGCTTAGAAGGGGTTTAGAAATCCTGTTTTGGTTGTGCTGGCATCCATCTTGGAGAGGTGGCTGCAGCCAGCAACCATTAAGGGAAGGGAAGCCAGAGCAAGGGGCGTGGCCTTGCAGGCTTGTGCCTTGGTTCAGAGTAGAGGGTGTGATTGGCTGGAGGAGGGAGTGGGAGGAGTTGGAGCTGACAGAGTAGAAGTCCTGTCAGAGAATGTTTCAGTCGGGAGTTTGGAGTTTAGAGCGAGGCTGTGCAGACGCACATCTCCAGCCTCTGCTGTTTAGAATCAGGCTGTAGATTCAGCATCTACGCCTGAGGCAGTCTTGAGCAAGGTTTCTGGGGGAGTATCTCCAGAGCCTTGGCAACAGAGACTGACAGTCTGTCCTAAGCAATTCACCACGTAGGAATAGGCTGGACTAGTGGGAGTCATGACTCAGTTCTGACCGCCCTTAGGGCCAGTAGTCATTCTAGTGGGAACGCTTGTGGAAGAGGGCCATTTAGAACTGTTCTTGTGATAGGCAGTTGGGATACCTGGTCATCTCTGGTGATAGAGTGACAGGTAGTTGGACTCTTAGACTGTGTGGGTTACAAGTAACCCAGTAGTAGCCAGACTCAGGGAACGATCTATAGGGATTAGATGTTCCAGAACTTTAGTACAACGACCATCTAGTGGAACTATTAGGTGGGAGTTGGGAGACAAGTCCTAGTACTGTCTGTGGAACTGAACGTAACATCTCAAGAAGATTTAATAGCCTTTTTAGTCAGTAACCTCCACGCTCTAGCACATATAGTAAATCTTGTTAACCATCACGCTATCCGTAGTCTATCATTGTTGTAACCGTACGCTAGTTGCCTCTTAGTAGAACCAATACGATCTGTGCCTATTTGATAGCCTCGTTGTAGTTAATAAATACGTTTGTTATTAACTTTTAAAAGAAGCCTCAGTCATCTTTCGGTCTCCTCAGTAACATTCTTGGTTGGTGGGTTGTTGTTGTAAGGCCAAACACTACAGACACTTCATATAATTAGAGTTTAATTGAAAGGTAAATCCTAATGACCCATTAGGTTGGTGGCAGACTACCGGGAGTATCAATTAGTTAATTTTGGTGACCGAGATCGTCACACACCAGCACCCTTTGGCAGAGAAGGACCTCAAAAAACTACAGCAATGATAATAATAATGCACTTTATTTATATTCCCCAAGGGAACTGAGCGCGGATTACAGTATATAAGCGGATACAGGCAAACATTTAATGCCTTGTTACAATACAATGAGACACACATACACAGACAAAGGCTTCTCTTTTCATTTCCGGCTCTGGAGGCGGTGCTCAATTCTGGCTTTTGGGGAGGTGCTCTTCTCCATTTCCAAGCCGAGAAGCCTGCATAATCACCTCCTGGTCATGTGGCATCATGGAGCATCTTTTTTGCCCTTTTCCACTGAAGCAGTACCTGTTTATCTACTCACATTTGCATGTTTTCGAACTGCTAGGTTGGCAGGAGATAGGGCTGACCGTGGAAGCTCATCCCGTCTTGTGGATTTGAACTGTTAACCTTCAGGTTAACAGTTCAGCAGCAGAAGGGTTTAACCAATTTCTCCAATGAAGCTATAGCAGTTGAAATTGTGTCAAACTGCATTAATTCCACAATGTAGATGCACCCCTGTCCCAAAATAACAGAGTAGAAGGAATCGAGTCTTTCTGAAAGTTTCCTGTTAGGCTGTTAAAAAGAAAAATCAGGGGTTTTGTAAACTACAGCCTTAGAATCCCTTGCCAGCAGGAGCAGGGGTCATCCTGACCAGGGGATTGTGGGATCTGTAGTCCAACAGAAAGCAATGTCTTCCTATTGTTTTCCAAGTACCCATTTGGACACAGTATTTGCCATATGTGCAGCAGGTGTATAGTACAACTTCCCTATCTGCAGCAGACACATTTCCTGATTTCATGGGGATACACAAAACCATGTAACATAGTTAACCTTATTGAAATAAAGGACTTCTCTCTTAAGAAACAGAGTCACACTGCAGGACTTAGAAAATGCCTAGATAGGACATGTTTGGTAGAGATGGATAAATGGATAATATGAGACAGAACTCACCTCACTGCCCAGTGTTTTTAGGAGATGATGGAAAAAGTTATCAAGCTCTTTGCCTTCTATGTAACCATTGTCTAAAATCAATGAAAATATGTATTAATAAATATAGCATTAATGTTTATGATCTGATCCTTAGGAATTACACATACTTGTAAGCATCTCACACTTCTGTTGATGCTTTTAGAACAAACTAAAGCTTGCTTACACAATATGGCATACACAACCCTCCTAGATTTTTAGAATATTCTGTCTAAAATAAACAAGAGGCAGAAACTTGAGACAGCATTCAGTGTTGTCTCTTTGAGATACCAGAGACAAAATTGACATTAATACAAATATGGGTACAAGATATAAGGTACCCATGCTGGAGGGTGCCTAGTAAATATATAAAGATTTTAGAACTAAGTGAAAAAAGTATAAAGGCTTTACTGAAAGCAGAAAATACACTAACCTGATAATTTTAAAATATTATTTAATTAAAATAATTAATTTTGATTGAAATGTAAATGCATGCTGGGGTTTTTTTTCATGTCAGGAGATACTTGAGAAACTGCAATTCGCTTTTGGTGTGAGAGAATTGGCCGTCTGCAAGGACGTTGCCCAAGGGATGCCCGGATGTTTGATGTTTTACCATCCTGTAGGAGGGTTATCTTATATCTCCGCATGGGGAGCTGGAGCTGACAGACAGAAGCTCACCCCACTCCCCAGAGTCCTGCCAACACAAGGGTTTAACCCCTTAGGCCACTAGGGGATCCTGCATGGAGCTCATTTATACACATTTAACAAGGTGTAATTTCAGAGTGATATTTTCTCAGGAGAGCAAAACATAAGACTATAAACTTTCCAGAGCCAGGATCGTCTTTGTGTTACTTTTATGACAGAATAAAGATGAGGAGAGCACTATGTAACATGATTTTTGTTCCTATGTTATAATATAATTTTATATTGTAAAAACATGGGAAAACTATAAAAACTTTGTGGGACATCCTGTAGCTCATTTTGGTATAGTTTTTCATTGAATATTTCATAGAGTCTCAACCAATTCAACACAATTTGTGGCAGCCACCAAAATGAAGCTTGTGTATAACAACTACTTTTGAAGTAAGTACTGCACGATTAAACTGGAAATAACACTTTCAAACCAGGAGCAGAATTTGTTTTCAAATTTTATTACATAGTGTAATAATGGTGAGGAAGCGAGTACTTCCTTAAATGGAGACAGGGCCTTTCCTCACATCCATATAACCCAGAATATCAAGACAGGTAATCCACAATATCTGCTTTGAACTGGGTTATCCATGGCAGTGTGGACTCAGATAAACATTTCAAAGCAGATATTGTGGGATTTTCTGCTTTGATATTCAGGGTTATATGGCTATGTGGAAGGACCCTGAATCCACACTGCTATATAACCTAGTTCAAAGCAGATAATGTGGGGTTTCATACATCTGTGTGGAAGGAGCATGGGGGCCTTTCCACACAGCCATATAACCCATAATATCAAGACATAAAACCCCACAATATCTGCTTTAAACTGGGTTATCCGAGTCCACACTGCCACATAGTAAATGTAAAGATTTCCTCTGACATTAAGTCTAGTCATGTCGACTCTGGGGGTGGTGCTCATCTCCATTTCTAAGCTGAAGAGCTGGCATTGTCCACAGACACCTCCAAGGTCATGTGGTCAGCATGATTGCATGGAACACCCTTACCTTTCTACTGGAATGGTACCTATTGATCTACTCACATCTGCATGTTTTCGAACTGCTAGGTTGGCAGAAGCTGGGGCTAACAGCAGGAGCTCAGCCTGCTCTCCAGATTTGAACCACTGACCTTTTGGTCAGCAAGTTCTGCATCTCAGCAGTTTAACCTGATGTGCCATGGGGTGGGGGGCACACACACTACTATATATAGATATAAGCCTGTGTAGAAGGGCCCTGGTGTCCACACTGCCATATAACCCAGTTCAAAGCAGATAACGTGGGATTTTATACAGCTGTGTGGAAGGGGCCTTGGGGTTCTTTTACACAGCCATATAAACCAGAATATCAATGTAGAAAATCCCACCATATTTGCTTTGAACTGGGTTATCTGAGTTCACACTGCCATATACCCCAGTTCAAACAGATGATGTGGAATTTTATACAGCCTTGTGGAAGGGGGCTCAGTCAGTCAACAGCTTCAGAGTTCAAACAATACACAAATGTCAGGTCACTCTGAGTAGTCCCAGAAACACAAGCGTCGTAAGTGAGGGTCACTAGATCTTGAGAAACAATGGAATTCAAAAATAAAGAGGATTGGGGGGGGCGACGACGACAGAAAAGGGCGTTAAGACCTCCAGACTGCATGGCTGTAAGGACACAAGGTCTGCCCAGATCTTTGGGACCTTTTGCTCCCCTCCCTCCGAACTCGAAGGGGAAAACTTTTTGGAGAGCTGGATGAGCAAGTCTAAGTTGGCACAAGCGGGCAAGCCTGAGGTTGAGCCTTTGCCTCTCTGGATGCCCCACAGGAAGCGCCCCATTTCTAGGCGGCGCCCTTTCCTCTTCGTTTTGGGGACCCCTCCCCTCCTTCCTCCACCCCTAGCCTCCCCTCCCAGCCTCACCGTCGGCGTCGAAGTGCTGCCAGAGGCGGAGGAAGCCGGCGGCGTCGAAGTCCCGCAGAGGGTCGCTGTCCATGGTGCTGAGCGAAAGGTGGAGCTCAGGGCTCAAGCGGCGAGCCTGCTCCGGGTTGAGGTGCTGAACTGGAGTGCTAAAGAGGAGGAGGAGGAAGGGCCCTCCCAGAAGACACGCCCAGCCCTCCCTGGCTCCCACCTGCTGTCTGGTCAGAGCAACGCAGCAAAAAAAGCAATGAATCCCAGGAAACCTTGGAGCCTCCTCCACTTTGGCCAAAGTTTCAGTTCCATCCTGCCAGGCTTTAATGGCCACCCAAAAGGGACGCTGGAGAAAGGCAGGGAGGTTCAGAAAAACATCCATTTCTGCATTTCTAAGCCTTTAACTGTGTGGATCATAATACATTGTGGCAGGTTCTTGGTGGTATGGGCATACCAAATCACCTTCTCTCTCTCTCTCTCTCTCTCTCTCTCTCTCTCTCTCTCTCTCTCTCTCTCTCTCTCTCTCTCTCCTGTATAATCACCAAGTAGCAACAGTAAGATCTGACCATGGAACAACAAACTGGTTCGAGATTGGGAAAGGCGTACGGCAGGGTTATATACTCTCACCCAACCTATTCAACTTGTATGCCGGGAATGTGGCGCAGCTGGCTGGGTGTCAGCTGCATAAGATCTCTACTGACCAGAAGGTCATGAGTTTGAGGCCTGCCAGGTGAGGTGGGCTCTCAACCTATTGTGTAGCCTGTTGTTGACCTTTGCAGACCAAAAGACAGTTGCATCTGTCAAGTAGGAAATTAAGGTACCACTTAGTGGGAAGCTAAATTTAACTGATTTACAAGGCCATTAAAAAGATCTCCAGAAAACACACTGAGGAATGAAGGAGTGCAATAGCTCTCCCTGGTGGCCAGATGTTAAATTGCCTCTGTCTGTCTTATTTATTTATTTATTATTCGGGCTTCTATGCCGCCGACTCCCTGAGGCTCGCGGCGGCTTACAGGAGCCGAAGGGCACAGTAAAATACAGGCAATAAGCAGTTAAAAACAATTAAAAACAACAGCAGTACAGTAATTAATAACACAGTTAAAACAATGAACAGCACATCATCCTCAGAAGAAACGAATAGATGGCGGGGCATGGGCAGGACTTACTCACCAAAGGCCTGCTTAAACAGGTATGTTTTACAGGCCCGTCTAAACGGGAGCAAGTCCTTCATAGCCCAAGTTCCGGCCGGGAGGGCGTTCCACAGCGTAGGTGCTATGACAGAGAACGCCCTCCGGCAGGTAGCAGTCAGCCTTGCGAGTTTAGCTGAAGGTATCTCCAGGAGATTGGAGTCCTCAGACCGAAGTGATCTCGGAGGGCAATATGGGGTGAGACGGTCCCTCAAATACGCTGGCCCCAGGCTGTGTAAGGCCTTAAAGGTGAGGACCAAAACTTTGAAGGTGATCCGGTGCTCAATTGGCAGCCAGTGCAGATCCTGCAAAACAGGTGTTATGTGGGCGCCAGCTGGCGTGCCAGACAGGAGCCGGGCGGCAGTGTTCTGCACTAGCCTGAGCTTCCGGGTCACCGACAGAGGAAGGCCAACGTAGAGCGCGTTGCAGTAATCCAGCCTTGAGATGACTGTGGCTTGGATCACCGTGGCCAGATCGTTCCGGGAGAGATAGGGGGCCAGCCTCCTTGCCTGTCGCAGATGAAACAAAGCGATCTTGCTGACCGCAGAGACCTGGGCCTCCATGGTCAGCTGGGAGTCCAAATGGACCCCCAGGCTCTTTACGGAAGGCGATGGGCATAACACCGCACCGTCGGCGTCGAGTATTTATGTCACAGCGGATAGGCAACAGAAATATAGAATGTTAATTCCTCATCGGCCCAAAAAACCTCCAGTCTCTGTTCGTGTGAATAATGAAATTCTCATACAATTCACAAGGTAAATATATAACTTTGTATTGAATTGTACTTAACAATAACTGGCAAAACATCGAAAAACAACAGCCATCACAGCTACCTATCTACACATCCTTTCCTCACAGATATTATAAACCAACTGACACCAACTGTCACATCCCAACTGTCATTCCTCAAGATTCCATTTATCAGTCTTGAGACAGCGCCATCTGGTGTCAAACATGTCACACTGCAGAAAATACATCTTGTGCTGACTCATGAATTGCTATTTAAAAATGCAATAATCTGACACTCCTCCTTCATGAGCAACACAAGTACACACATTACTTATAATAACAATATCTTCTTACAAAATACATTTAATTTACAATTAGTCAATGATTTTGTAAACATATCAGCCATATTCTCATCTGACTGGACATACACAGGATTAATAAAACCATCCTGTACTAACTTTCTAACATTTTGGTACCTTACCCCAATATATTTTGTTCTCTGCTTTAATCCTTCAGCATTTGATATTGCTATACAAGATTGAGAATCAGTAAATAAAGATATCTTATCTTCAAAACTTTGGAACTCGTTTACTAGAGCCTTTATCCACTCTAGTTCCGTACAACAGTCAGACAAAGCAGAAAATTCGGCTTCTGCCGTGGATAAACAAACATGTGACTGTTTACGAGATTTCCATGTCACTTGTATCCCATTAAAACTAATTAGATACCTGGAACATGACAAGTTTTGTTCGTTGTCACCAAAACTTGCGTCTGCAAACCCCTTCATACCGCTTTCTTTTGGACAAATTTTTAGCTTTTTGTCACATGTTCCTTTCAAATATCTTAACACTCGTTTTACAGCTTGCCAATCAGTCAACGTTGGTTCATTCACTCTCCTGCTTAGTACATTAGTGGCATAGGCGATGTCAGGCCTAGTCCAATTTGCCAAATACAAGAGGCTCCCAACCACTGATCTATACAATGTTTGATTGTCAAACATTTCACCTCTATCAAGCTTTAAAAAATCCGGTACCATTGGAGTTGCTACTGTTTTACACAGAGTCAATCTTGTTCTCTCAAGTAACTCAAAAATTTTGTCTTTCTGATCTAGACAAATATCTTTTTCAGTTTTAGTTACATTTACGCCTACGTATTTCCGGACTTCTCCAAGATCTTTTACAGTCATACTTGAGTTTAGTCCCTTAAAAACTTGTTCCACATCCCTTTCGGATGGTGCTAGTACTAAGAGATCATCGACAAACACCAAAACAAATGTTTGCTTTTTAGACTCTTTTCCTTTCTTATATAGACATGTATCTACACTGCTTCTTTCGAAGCCAAGACCCTTTAACTTTTCGTCTATACACTGGTTCCAGCATCTCGCTGCTTGCTTTAGCCAGTATAATGCTTTCCGTAGTCGATACACACCAGTTGGAGTATCTTTTTCAAAACCAGGTATTGCTCTCATATATACATTGTCAGTCAGCTCTGCGTTTAAATAAGCTGTGGCAATGTCAAAGTGCCTTATAACATACTTTCTTTGCACACCGATGCCTAAAGCAGTCCTAATTGTTTCAGGTCTAATCGTTGGAGCATATACCTTATCCTAATTTTGATTGTAAATTTGACCAAAACCTTGTGCAACCAATCTTGCTTTGTACAATAATGAACCATCAACTTGTGTTTTCCTTTTAAATACCCACTTGCAACCAATTACCTTTACATCTTTGGTTACATCTGCTTGTTCTAAAACATTTAAAGAATGAAGTGAATCAAATTCCTTCTTCATTGCTTTTACCCAACAATCACGTTCATTTTTCGGTCTATGCAATGCTTCAGCGTAAGAATTAGGATCTTTCCATTCTATACTTCCTATTTGCGTGACTTGGTACTTGGCTGGTGGAATTCCTTTAGTGATACGTGTGGATCTCCTAGGTATCTCATCCTTAGTCTCCTCCACATCCCTAATCTCCTCTTGACAATGTCCATCAACCTCTGTTACAGATTTGGACACTAAGTCAGAGTTTGTGGCGCAAAAATCATGAAAATTACTTTCTTCAGATTGTTCCTTGCTTTCTTCCACATTTGCCTCATCTAATACCTCTACAACTTCAGATTCATTCTTTACACCGTCTTGTGTGTTTGTGTGTCTAAATGTAATGTGTACATTGTAATCCTGAGTCCCCTGTGGGGTGAGAAGAATAGAAATGAAGTAAATAAAATATTAAATAATAAATAAATATTCTAAAGCCTTTAACTGTGTGGATCATAATACATTGTGGCAAGTTCTTGGTGGTATAGGCATACCAAATCACCTTCTCTCTCTCTCCTGTATAATCACCAAGTAGCAACAGTAAGAAGTGACCATGGAACAACAAACTGGTTCGAGATTGGAAAAGGCGTATGGCAGGGTTGTATACTCTCACCCAACCTATTCAACTTGTATGCAGAACACATCATGCAATGTGCGGGGCTTGACGAATGCAAGGCTGGGGTTAAAATTGCTGAAAGGAACATTAACCACCTTAAATATGAAGGTGATACCACTTTGATGTCCAAGAGCAAGTAGGAGCTGAGGAACCTTCTATTCAAAGTGAAAGAAGAAAGTGCAAAAGCTGGGTTGCAGTTAAACATTTTAAAAAATCAAGATTCTGGCAACTGGACTAATTGATAACTGGCAAATAGAGGGAGAAAACATGGAGGAAGTGACAGGCTTTGTATTTCTAGACACAAAGATTACCTCAGACGCAGACTGCAGACAGGAAATCAGAAGATGTTTACTTCTAAGGAGGAGAGCAATGACCAATCTCGATAAAATAGTGAAGAGTAGAGACATCACACTGGCAACGAAGATCTGCATAGTCAAAGCAATGGTATTCCCCGTAGTAACCTACGGATGTGGGAGCTGGACTATAAGGAAGGCTGAGTGAAGGAAGATGGATACTTTTGAACTGTGGTGCTGGAGGAAAAATATGAGAGTGCCTTGGACTGCAAAAAGATCCAACCAGTCCATACTTCAGGAAATAAAGCCCGATTGTTCTTTGGAGGGAAGGATATTAGAGGCAAAGATGAAGTCCTTTGTCCACATCATGAGAAGACAGGAACGCTTAGAGAAGACAGTGATGCTGGGGAAAATGGAAGGGAAAAGGAAGAGGGGCCGACCAAAGGCAAGATGGATGGATGGTATCCTCAAAGTGATTGGATTGACCCTGAAGGAGCTGGGGGAGGTGATGGCTGACAGGGAGCTTTGGCGTGGGCTGGTCCATGAGGTCACGAAGAGTCGGAAGTGACTGAACAATTAAACAATGACAAGATGAACACAGCTCTCCCTTTCTATCTCCTCTTCAGTGGGGGCCCTTCCACACAGCCCTTTGTTGTTATTGTTTATTCGTTCAAGGTAGGCATTTTTGGACTGTGATGTTGAAGAAAATTCTGAGAGTGCCTTGGACCGCAAGAAGATCAAACCAGTCCATACTCCAGGAAATAAAGCCCGACTACTCACTGGAGGGAAGAATATTAGAGGCAAAGAAGAAGTACTTTGGCCACATAATGAGAAGACAGGAAAGCAGCCCTAAATCCCCGAATATCAAGGCAGAAAATCCCACATTATCTGAGCATGAACTCAGATAACCCAGTTGAAAGCAGATATTGTGGGATTTTTTGCCTTGATATTCTGGGATATAGGGCTGTGTGGAAAGGCCCTGATTTCCCCTTCCAGACAGGCCCTATAGGCCCTGCCATACAGCCATATATCCCAGAATATATCCCAGGCAGAAAAACCCACAATATCTGCTTTAAACTGGGTTATCTGTGTCCATATTGCCATCCAAGTAAAGGTAAAAGGTTGTCCCCTGACATTAAGTCCAGTCGTGTCCGACTCTGAGGGTTGGTGCTCATCTCCATTTCTTAGCCGAAAAGCCAACATTGTCTGTAGACACCTCCAAGGTCATGTCGCCAGCATGACTGCATGGAGCACCATTATCTTCCGGCCGGAGTGGTACCTATTGATCTACTCACATTTGCATGTTTTCGAACTGCTAGGTTGGCAGAAGCTGGGGTTGACAGTAGGAGCTCACACTGCTCTTTAGATTCGAACCTGCAACCTTTCGGTCAACAGGCTCAGCAGCTCAGCGGTTTAACCCACTGCACCACCGGGGGCTCCCTATTGCCATATATTCCAGTTCAAAGTAGATAATGTGGCATTTTATTCAGTTGTATGGGATAGGCCTTAATTCCAGGATCTGATCCCAGGTTTTCTGTTTATCTCGGATTATCTGGCAGTGCGGACTCATATAATCCAGTTTAAAGCAGAAAATCTGGGATCAGATCCTGGGATAAAGGGCCTCTCTGGAAGGGCCCTCAGTCCCTCTTCCTCCTTCTCCTCTTTTAATGTTTATTTATATCCTGCTTTTTCTCTCAGTGGACCAAGACTTCAGGAGACCCGAGTCTGAATCATTGCTCAGTTAATGAAATCCACTGAATAATCTTGGGCAAGTCATGCTCTCTCCAAAGAAGGAGATTTTTAGGTAAAGATTTTCCCCTTGACATTAAGTCCAGTCATGTTCAATTCTAAGGGGTTGGTGCTCATTTCAATTTCTAAGCCAAAGAGCTGGCATTGTCCATAGAAACCTCCAATGTCAAGTGGCTGGCATGTCTGCCGAAGCAATACCTATTGATCTACTCACATTTGCATGTTTTCAAACTGCTAGGTTGGCAGAAGCTGGGGCTAACAGTGGGAGCTCACCCTGTTCCATGGATTTGAGCCGTCAAACTTCTGATCAGCAAGTTCTGAAGTTCAGCGGTTTAACCCACTGCGGCACCACAACCCCTATTTAATAATGATTAAATACAACTAAATAAAATAGCTTCTTCAAATATAATTCCTGGTAATTACCGGTAACATTTAAGCACTTCTACTGCTCAAATTAATCAACTGATTAAAACCTACAGCCAATATGTTGCTCTCACCAGTCTGCAAAAATAAAGAAAATGAAGGCTTCTCAGTTCTTCAATAAATTGCTAGGGATTTTTTTTCTGATCTAAATTGTTAATTTCTTCATTTAAGCTAAGTCCAAAAGTTTAGAGAGCCATTCTTCACATATTGGTATACTTGTGTTCTTCCCCTTTTTTCCCTCATAAATGACTTCTCCATTTTGATGAACAGCTAATGTTCGGTATTAGGACAAGGATTCCTCATAGGACAGCTGCAATTGAAAAGGTCTCTTCGCTTACCTCTTCAGCCAACATGGCAACAGCAATCTATAACCTCATTTCTTATTTATACTTTCTTTTTAATTTTATTTCAAAATAGCGAGAATACCTTTGTCAAAGGCAGAAGGTGAATTTGGAGGACACAAATAAATAAACAAGTAGATGCAGAGGCAGCACTACAAAGGACTTCTAAATGAAAACCTCGACAAACAAAAGAATACATAACGCTCTGTGTTTGTCCAGCTGCTTATTCAAGCATTCGTACAGGAGAGTACACAAATCTGCCATCCCACCACTGTGTTGGTTTTGCTGTATTTGCTTTATCTTTATTGAACATGGAGAGTATTTTTATAGGTATGTGTGCACCAAGTTCATTTCAATACAATTACAATTTGCCAATGGATTTGATGGTAACAATTAGGCATGTGCGATCCATTAAAATTGTTCTAAACGGTGTTCAAAAGTAGGGGGTGTTGGTGCTTCATTTCTAAAAATCTTTCCAAATTTTGGGGGTAAAAATTTCGGAACTCTAATGAAACTTAGGAATCTTCGTAAATACTTTGTTAATGGTGGTCGCGGTTGCGCAATAGCGAAAACATCACTGTCAGTGGAGAATCTTGAGGGGCTCCCCCCCCTCTCATTTTTGAACTATTCTGATGAAACTTGCTACAGTGGTAAAACACCTTTATCATAATCAATTTACCAAATTTCAGAATGGTTGACTTATCCATGAAATTTTGGCAAATTTTCAAAGTTTTCATAAACATTTTTTTTAAAAACTAGCTAAAGAGCTATCTACTTGAATTTTATATACAACGCACAGGATAATGAGGGTATCAATCCCAGGAAGTTTCATAAAAATATTCACACATTTACAGATTTTTTGGGATTTTTAAAAGTTTAGACGAAAACAATTTATCCCTTCAAAAAGCAACAACAGCAACCCCCTTGAATGCCTGTCTTTATGACACACAACCACATAACTTCAATGTAGCACAGATTACTTACTTTAGTCCTTTTTTCAGAAATGTATTTTATTTAGACTAACTCTAAATGGCAACTGGTAAGGCCGGCCCTCACTTGGGTCCTTCAGCCTCATTTGAGTCCTAAGCAGCTTTGCATTCTGGGAAATGTAGTTTATTGCAGGGCCTCTCTACCATTGGGGGCCTGGCCTTTCTAAACTACAGTTAAAATGGCTGTGATTAGTCATGCCTACAGCTCCCTTCTTCATGGAGGTGCCAGCAGACATGGAGTGCAGAGGAATGAGATTTTAAAAAACACTTTTATGTTATCTTGGCTTTATCAAAGTTGCTTAATGGTTATAGTGAACATTACATTGACCTTGGGAGTCATCTGAACGCTACAGAAGATTTATGAAAAAATTGATAAGAGATTCAAATTCTAAATTCCACCCCTACCTTTCCTGCATGCCTCGGAAATAGGCACAAATTTAACGAATCACATACAATTTCCAATTAGATCCACAACAAATGCACACCTCTAGTAACAACTTCACTAGACTCTAGTTCACACATGATGATACCTTAATAAATCTGTTTGTCTTACATGTTGTGAAGCTCTATTATGTCCACTGTAGGCTGTGAAATTCATACCTAATTCCAACTCCTATACAAATTAATTGGAACACTTTAGTTGAGTATTATATAGTGCTGTTACCATAATCAAAACCATTGCCCTGTTTTGGTTCTGTATCTTTAGATTCCCTCTCATGCTGTACAGATTTCAGACTGGATTGTACACAACAGTTCTTATTAATAGACTTAATAGAGGATGTAATTCAAGGTAATAAGACAACTAAAAACATGCATTTTCAATAACTTGAAAAAAGGTAGTTGTTGGAGATGGAAAGTCTTGACAATAACATCAGCAAAACAGCAACAACTCAAGTTGATATATAAACATAATCAACACCAGAATCATGATTGGGTTTTCAACTTATGGCAATCCAGAGGGGTTAAGATTTGTTCCACAAACTGGTATAAGCTTCATAGTAGCATCTCATACTTGAATTACAGAGATAACAAGGAGAGAAAAATAAGTGCGGAAGAACTTCTTGGTGGAACGTTCATTTTTCAAATCCACCTGCATTTTGTATGCTTTTAGACAACTGCATTATGTACCAACTGTTAGGAGAAACAACATCAGTGCAGAAATTATGCTGTGGTGAAATCAAATTCAGCAAAGTAAAATTGCTTTTTAAAAAAAACCTTTAGTATTATCAGATGTCTTGCTTTGTGACATTAGTGAAGAAAATGTTTTTTTAAAATATACATAATGGAATTAGGAGTTACTGTTGGGATTTGGAGAAATCCAAGTAAAGAAAAAGAAATTAGTGTTTGGTTACTTAGGTATACTCATGAGTAAATAGGTATACTCATGAGTCCCCCCTCGGGGGTAGAGAAGAGCAGGGTAGAAATGTTGGAAATAAATAAATAAGGGTTTTTTTTACTGTATACTTAAAGCGGGTTTCAACACCAAAATACAGTGATGATGCTACATGCGTGTTTTTGAAAAGTGGGTTCCTGGCAATCAGACAGGTTGCAATTTGAAAAATAACACTGTGATATAAGCTTTTAATACACCATCTGCCATACTTGAGGCTAGATTACAGAGATAACAAGAGAGAAAAATAAGTGAGGAAGAACTTTCTTGGTGGCACGTTCATTTTCAAATGACCCCTCCGTTGCATTTTGTCAATGTTTTTAGGGAACATCAGAGACTCTGGATTGATAGCTGTACTGTTAGAAAGAAAACATAAATGACTATTGTTCTCATTCAGAGGTTACTTAAAGATGTGATGCTAATGAAATGCAATGTTTATTGGATTAATGAAATGTCTTGAAACAACAGTAATCACCAGCCAATTATGATTGTATTATCAGATGGGCTTAACTGAAATGACTCCATTGGGGTATAAATGTTTTTAAATTGGAAGTGACGGGGTCTTTAGGAGTTACTGTTGGGTTTGCTGGAGAAAGCCCACCAGCTGGTGCCAGAAATAAGTGTTTGGTTTTCAGGTATACTCATGAGTGTGTAGGTCTTCCTCATGAGTCCCCCGTTCAGGTAGAGAAGAGCGGGGTAGAAATGTTGGAAATAAATAAATAAGGGTTTTTTTTACTGTATACTTGAGTGTAAGAAATTCCTAGTCTGTGTAGCTTTACAGCTAGGTGCAAGCCCTGAGTAGTTAATTAACCAGGCTCACCTGGGCTAATTGAGTGGGTGGGGTCTTGGGGCTATAATTTCTCCATGTTGCTCATTGTGTTTTGTTGCTCATATTGGAGCAAGAAGAAGCGGAGTGTGCTTCTGGATTTATGCTACTCATAATGGGCTTGTGGCTCATTTTAGAGCAAGAGAAGCCAAAATACTTCCTGGGAGAAAGCTGGAAGAAGCAGATATGGGAATCTGCTTCTAGCTGGAGTAGCTGTAAAAGGCCTCACTGTTTTTGCTTGAACAGGAAGTAGCTTCTGGGCAGAAGAAGCAGAGGGCAGAGTTTTATTTGTGTTTTGCCTTTTTCTACTGTTTCTGTTTTTGCCATAATTGAAGCTGAAGTTTAAGCATGTTTTTGTTGAAGCAAGCTGCTGGATGTTTTTGTTTAAAGTGTTTGGAAGAAACTGAACAATAAAAGATAAAGTTGCCTGCCGTGTTTGATAAGAACGTCTGCCAACGGCATCGCCTGTGTGGGGGAAAACAGCTGTGTGTTTCCAGTCAGCCGGAGTATACTAAGTCCATCCACACACAACTTCCACTGTGCAGAGCAGAGGATTACAACTCACATCATTCCCTGCTCCAACAGTTATTCCCAACAAAAAGTAGCATTTTTCTTCCGTAGAGATGCTAGTGACCTGATCAGGGAGGAATACTTCTCCCAATAGATATGGAATGAGATATTATCTCCTAACTTGGCTCATAGGCCATCTCTGTTTAGAGAAAGTGGCCATATGTTTCCAGGTTTACTACCTTCTTAACTGATGTTAGGAAAGAATATTGTTCTGAAGCAGCTAACTGAAACCAGAACCCATGGCAAGGTAGGAATGCAATATAATGACTAAGTATGAATGGTTTTATCACCACCTTCTTTGGCTACTCTCTCATTTTTGGGGGAAAATGGCAATCATAACCTTTTTGAAAAGAAAAATGATGTCACATCCTTTTGACAAATGTGAATCTCCGTGAACATCTGGAGACCACTCTTTGAAAACCACTAGTCAAGGAAAGGCATTACCTTGATAGAAGTCAACCCTTTGAAAAAGTGATGTTCACAAGCATTCATGTAATGGCACACAGGTAACTCAGCTGTTCAACTGATAAACCGGGTCTTTGAACTGCCATGGAGAAAGACATGCCATTTCACAAAAACATACATTTGGCTAGCAGAGTTTTAAAATATTTCTTTGAATTTGAAATTGCAGTTGCCCAAAACATATACTCTCCCTTGAAACCTCTTATTTTAAAATATGCACTCAGAGACAACCCCCCCCCCAAGTCTTCTTTAAAAAGAAACATATCTTCTTTGCTCACAAACATTTTGTATTAATTCACCATACAGGCACATTTATATATAGGATGTACAGTGTTCCCTCACTTATTGCTGGGGTCAGGTTCCAGGACCTCCCGCAATAAGTGAAAAACCGTAATGTAGGGATGCTCTATTTATTTTAATATTTATACATTATTTTAGTAGTTATACACTATTTTAAGTATTTATAAACTTAAAATAAAGGGAAGGGAAGGAAGGAAATGTCTTTCAAGGATGGAGGGAAGATTGAGGAGGGAAAGCGCTGGCGGCAAAACCTCACAGTGAAAATACCATGATATATATTTTAAATTAATATTTTTTGAAATCCGCGAAACTGTGAGTCCGCAATAAGCGAACCGCAAAATAGCGAGGGAACACTGTAGTTTCTCTGTAGTTCTCTGTGTTGAGAACACAGGGCATCGTTCTTAATCAATAGCCCATACATCTTTTGAAGGTCCAAACTGTATAACTGTACTCACTGCTTCTCAAAGCGAACATATAGTAAACTGTTCCTGCATAAGTCCAAAAGCATACTGATAACAAAATGGAATCTTGAGTCTGAACATGCTCAGTACAATCACATGTTTGTAGCCCCACCCACACCAAAGAGGTACAGTCAAACTGGCAAATCAACACACACACACACACACAAATACAGGTTAGCAAATATATACATTAATAAACAAATAGTAAATGCTTGGAAGGTTGCTATTTCCAACACTCAGACACTGAACTTCCTCTGAACGGAATAGTACTAATGGAAGGCTGCAAACAAAAGTGTTAATGATAGGGTTGTCAACACTTTTTAAATGGAAGCACAGAAGAAAATCATTCAGGAGGAAAAATATAAGACTAGGGTCTTTAATAAGACTTCCATCTAGTTCAACTGCAAAGGATTAGGATGGAAATCAATATTGCTCTGTCTGCCTCCCTCTCTCTATTTTTCTTGCTCTATGGACCCCCCAGAAATAGCTTAAGGAAAATGGATTTTTGTGCAGTCTAATCATTTTCATCAAGCAATGAAGAGATAAAGGTCATTGTGCCACACGAGACAGAGAACACGATTCTACTCATGTTAAATTCAGCAGTGAGATCTATTAAGTCCATGGCATTTAGGCTGGATGTCTTACAAGATACTTATCTGTATCTTGCAAGTACATTCCATTGAACTCAATGTAGCTAGAGACATACATTGCACTGCATTGCATTCCAATCTCAGTTGACAAGGTGTCCTTTCCAAAGAAAATGGGTGTTGTATGAATGGACACAAAACCCTTTCCACTGGTCCTGTGCCCTGAAATTATTCAGTCTTATAATTAACAAGCCTCTCTCAAGCCTGCTATCTATAGGTTTTACTGTAAATACTGTTAGTGGACAGTTTACTATGGTGAACTCTCACTCTATTTGGAAATAGATTATTATAAAAGCCAAAAACAATGGCATAAATCCAGTTGTAATGGCCAATCTTGACTCAGTTGAAATTAGGTTAACTGAATACTCATATAAACTCCATTGATATAATTAATATACTTTAGGGATGACCAGGCTGGCATCCCGTTCGTGACAAATACAGGTGTATGTTCCCCTATGGAAGTCATTTAACATTTTTGTCCAATGCAGAACTGCTATTTTCAGTTCAAATTTGAGGAGTTATACATGTTGTGTCACTGCACGTGATCATGTTTTTATGACTAAATACATATGGTGGTTGTGCAGTGTCACAATGTTCTATTAACATATAGCCACACAATTCCCACACCAAGTTATGCTCTTTCTCCTGAATCTTAGCCTGGGTTTAGTCCAGACAATGCTTTTATTCCTTGCTAAAAATCTGCATCAATGGCAGGTTTTCTGTAGCAGCCTCTGATTCGTATCTGCAATGCAACAAGTATCAATTTATGGCTCTTATCTTAGTTCAGTAACCTGTGACTTACCCAAGTCAAAGTAGAACAAACACAGGTGAAAAAAGCTTTGGACTGTAAATTATTACAATAATAAAGCCATGGAAAGTGAATATATTATATATATACGTGTTACATACACAATAAGCAGAATTGCAGAAGGTGGAATCAGTCTCTAAGGTAACGGTGGTCAGTCCGTGAGTAATACAAAGAGTTCAGAGAAATCCGAATCAATGTGTCCTGGTCTTTTCCGTGGTAAATCCACAACGGAAGTAAAGTTCACAATAATCCATGGATTTCCAAGTAGGCTAATTCCACAAACTGCATATCAAATTCCCAAGAAAACATACAGTCCACTCCACGGGAAATTATAAGATAGATGAATACAGCCCAAATAGCGGAGGTGAAGATCACTCCGAAGTTTCCAAGGACGAGATCGTAGTTATCGTAGGAATAGACATTGATTCAGATTTCTCTGAACTCAATACAAAGACCACGGACTGACCACCGTTACCTTAGACTAGAGACTGACTCCACCTTCTGCAATTCTGCTTATTGTGTATGTAACACGTATGTATATATTTACTTTCCACGGCTTTATTATTGTAATAATTTACAGTCCGAAGC
Source organism: Anolis apletophallus (assembly GCA_030556195.1). Lineage (NCBI taxonomy): Eukaryota > Metazoa > Chordata > Lepidosauria > Squamata > Anolidae > Anolis > Anolis apletophallus. The sequence continues at coordinate 61,259,554 of JARBWK010000007.1, read as the reverse complement.
TTTTTTCACCTGTGTTTGTTCTACTTGTACCTTTAGCCTGCTCGTTGTTTCATAGTAGACTTACCCAAGTTACCCAGTGGGTTTAAATGACAGGGGAGGAATCCAAATGCCACCCTAGCTCTTGAGTATAACAGAGATGCTATATCGTTCAAATAGTCCAGTTACCCCAACCTGCTATGTACGCTCATATACAAGCTGGCCTCATGTACAGTATAAGTGAAGGGCAGGTTTTGAGATCAAATTGTTGATTTTGACATGACCATGGATAAGTCAAGGGTCATTCCTCAAAGAGGAGAAAACAGCAGTGATGCTTTGGGGAACCAGCTGCTCCTGACCACCACCGACATTTTCCCATTCAAAAAGGACAAAAGTGGCCCCATGGCAAAAGGAGTAGAGGCATTTGGTACTTCTTTTAGTTTCTCCCAGGATATAGTAATTTTTTGCCTTCATTCTACTCAGAGAAAGGGATGGCTGCTTTTTTACCTTGACCTGTAGATAAGTCGACCCATTTTTGGGTAATTTTTTTAACTAAAGTTTCTTGACTTCTATATGAATATATAGGGTAATATAATTCTGTAGAGGGCTTTTTCTTAGATGTAGAGGGCTTTTTCAAGACTATTCAGTGACAATATACATTTGCACAATCAACACAGAAGTGACTGTGAAGACTCCAGAAATAACTTCACAGCATACAGTTTGAATTAAAACAAGCACTGCCTCCAAAAGCTTTTTTAAAAATAGCTGAAATTATATTTGACATGAGCGACATGCTGAAGCCCACAAAGCAGTCTTTGAATGTGGAAATAAACATTCATTTTTGTGGGGTAGATCAAAGGCACGCTGGTAGCTGAACAAAGTTGACACGCCACATTTCATTCAGCCCCTGCCATGCAGAAACACAGCCAAGAAACAAAGAAAAAATAACCTCCACTGTTCAAACTCAGATTAATATTGTTTTAATACTTGAAGTCTGAAGAACAGAAAGATGCGAAAACTTCTAACAGTTACACCAGCAAAATATATCACAAGGGTAAAAAAACTTTGACTCTTCAAGTGTTTTGGATGACAACTTCTGTCAACCGTAGTCAACACAGACAAAGATACTCTGGGAATGGTAATCCAAAACCTTTGAAATCCCAAAGGTTCTTCTACTTTTATTACATTGTGGTTCTTCTGATACTTACTGTTATTACATTTATTAATATCCGGCCTTTTCCCTAGTCTATGACTCAAAATGTCTTGTTGCTGTTTTCCTTCCAGTTTTTAAAATGACGTTTGATGATCTTATGGAAAGCCTATTATCACAGAGTTTTCCAGGGCTGAGATGGTAAGCTTTGCCCAAGACCATTTAGCAGGTTTCCATGGCTGATTGGGATATTGAATTCAGGTCTCCAGAAGTGTAGTCCATAACTCAAACCAGCATATCATTCTGGCTCTCTCCAAGGGACTTAAAAGGGTTTAAACCTGTGGTTCCCAACTTTTTAAAACTAGGGACCACTTTGATCAGAGGCTACTTTGACCAGAGACCACTTTGACCAGGGACCACGCTCCAACATATTTGGAGAATACTAGGTAGAGCAGTGGTTGCCAACCTTTTTTGACCAGGGACCACTTGACCAGGAACCACTCTCCAACATTAGTACCAAAAGGGTTGCGAATCAGTTCTTGGTCAACTTTAGATTCTGTTTGGTTATTTAGGGTGCTGATTCAGAAAATTGCATTGGATAGACCACATCATCTCTAGTTTCTGATAGAGAATACATGCCATCCAGTAGTTGCTATCTGCTCACCCACATAAAGCCATATTTAATAAGAGAGTTTCACCAGACCAGTCGCTCTCATTGCAACGGTGAGGCCACGGACCATATTTTAGTTCTTCAGGATCACTGGTGGTCCATAGACCACAGGTTGGGAACCACTGCTTTAAACCAACAAATTTAAAATTTATATCACACAGAAATTTAAAAAATATAATTAAACTAACATTAAACTTAAAAAATAAACCAACAAATTTATTTATTTATGGTATTTGTACCCCCTCACTTCTCCACCCCCGAAGGGGGACTCAGGGCAACTTACATTGGTAACGGTACAAGGCCGCTACATCACAATTACAATAATATAATCACAATCACATACATAAACATTAAAACAATTTACATAATAATTAAAAACCAGTACATGTAGCAATAGTTAAAACCATAAAACAATCACAATGTCATCTGCCGCAACGCCATTCCAGTCAATGTCCACCAAGGTGTAAATTACATCTGCTGCCCGAAGGCCTGGTCCCAAAACCACGATTTTAATCTTTTTCCTGAAAGCCAGGGGGGATGGGATCGATCTTATCTCATTTGGGAGTGTGTTCCATAGGTGGAGGGCCACAGCCGAGAAGGCCCTGTCTCTCGTCCCCACCAAACGCGTTTGCGATGTTGGCAGGAGTGAGAGCAGGGCCTCCCCAGATGATCTTAGGCTGTGAGATGGGACATAGAGGCAGATGCATTTGGACAAGTAAGTTGGGCCAGAACCGTTTAGGGCTTTGTAAGTCAAAACCAGTAGTTTGAATTGGGCTCGGAGATGGACCAGCAGTCAGTGGAGCTGACACAATAGGGGGTGGTATGTTCCCCATATGTCGCCCCTGTTAGCAATCTGGCTGCCACCTGTTGGACCAGCTGTAGTTTCCGACACGTCTTCAAAGGCAGCCCCATGTTGAGTGCATTGCAGTAATCTATTTGGGATGTAACTAGAGTGTGGACGACCGTAGCCAGATCAGACTTCCCAAGGAATGGGCGCAGATGGTGCACAAGTTTTAACTGTGCAAAAGCTCTCCTGGCCACCACTGAATCCTGGGGTTCCAGGTTCAGCGATGAATCCAGAATCACTCCCAAGCTGAAAACCTGCGTCTTCAGGGCGAGTGTAACCCCGTCCAGCACAGGCTGTAACCCTATGCCCTGTTCGGTCTTTCGACTGACCAGGAGGACCTCTGTCTTGTCTGGATTCAATTTCAATTTGTTAACCCTCATCCAGTCCGACACAATAATAACAAAGTTGTTGTTATTATTAATATTATCTTAATCAAAAGATTAAAAATGGGATATAAATAATCATCATCATCTTACTTTATATGCCACTACCAACTCATGAAAGCACAATTTCATCCCATAAGAGCAGGCTTGTCGAAAACCATTTAGTGACTTCTCCCCTCGCTAAACCCCACCTCCAAGTAAATAAGAGATAAAGACAGGAAGGTGCCATCCTCTACCACAGCATTCATGCCTTAATTCTTATTTTCTTCTAACATCACATCTCAGAAATGGGAAGGAGGAAACATCTTCCTTACAAGAGAAGAAATGTGGCTGATCTTTTCCATTTTGCTCATTCCTGAGCAGCTCAGCTGCAGGACCTTTTAACGTTAACCAGTTGTAGTTATTTGTTTCTACTTTAACTGCAATGATTCTATCCTATGGAGTCTTCGGATTTATAGTTTCATAAGGTGTTTAGACTTCTCTATCAGAGAACTCTGCTGACACCCCAAACTGCAAATCCCAGGATTTCATAGGATGTATCCATGGCAGTTAAAGTGAGATCATAGTGGCATACCTGGTTAGTGTGAAAAGGCCAGCAGTGAAGTCATCCTTCTCATGTTGGCACAGAAGGACCTGGTGTCCACAGTTCCAGAACATTTTAACTTTCAAGATGAACAATGAAATAAAGTCAAAATGACCGAGTGTTCTTTTCTTCTATGATTGACAAACATACCAGTGAGAGAGAATTAAGGTAAGTGTCCCTTTCAAACGACCTGCTCCGTAATCAATATTGCCAGTTACATTCACTTCAGAAAAGACCTTTCTGTCTTGGTGCTTTTGGAGAACATTTAATTTATATTGTTTTCACGATGTCTTTGGGTAGAAATTGCTGTGGCTTAACTTGGCTGAGTTTGAGCAAATTACATTTGCCCAGCCAGCAGTCCCTCCTTTCTCCTTCCTGGGCAGGGTCAATCTGATTAAAGCAACAATTCCCATAAGATCACGTTTATCTTCCTTTGGTTCTTAACATTCACCTCATCTTACTGGAATAATAAAAAAACGACTCAAAAGATGGAGGACCCGAGGTCAGTTTGTTTTGCTCATCAGATGTGATTAAAGACAACCCTCTGAGATAATGACATTATCCAGGTGATATTTCTGAAGAAAGAGGAGCATTTGCAATGGCTTCAACTGATTTATTCTTTTAGAGCCCACTTATATTAATAACAGCCTTGGCACAGTCAGTGAAGCGATCGCAGTTTTGATCTTTGCATCTCTTCTCTGTATTGAATTGCTTTGTCGCGGCCATTAGGTTTTGCACTTGCTTGGCTTTCTATTGTAAGCAGCATGGGGAAAGCATTGGTCCTTGGAAGGAAGACTTGCCTTGTTATCTGCCAATGCCTTGACAGCCTTTTTAAAAAAATGAAGACAAATTTGGTAGAGTTGTGATTTCGGGTGGAGCCGAATGTGACTCTTAACCCTTTAAGAAGGGAAACAGCTTGTTGGACAAGTCCATGCTTCTTTCCTCTTCGTGGGATTCCAGATGTATCATTTACAAAGGCTAAATTAAACACAGATCTCACAGAGGGAAAGCAATCAAAAGCGCACCGCTGAGAAGGATTAAGCAGCTCCCTTGGCTCCCACACTAAGAACGGCAGCCTCTCAGAGCCATTTTTCATTTTCAATTATGTCGGGACTTCATTATGATTTCCGTATCTGCAGGATCTGGGTAAGTGAAACCACAAATCCATGGGACCAACATCTGTGGATTCACTTTCCCACATCCCTGCTCTAGGTATTTTTATGCTCTCCAGTACAATCCTATGGCATGCTTCTGCCAGAAATGGCTTGTATTATAAGGTTGGCTATATCTGCAGTTTTGCACTTCCATAGTACATCCAGAAATGTATCACTCACACTTATGGGGTCATACTGCATATGCATTTCTTGGTTTCTTACTTGTCAAAAGTAAAACCATGCTCACACATGGTCCATGTTTGAAACAGGAACTGGGCCAACTCATATTATCCATACCTTGATTAATTCCTGTTTAAAATCCTCAATTTTTCCTTTGCTAGTTACAAGATTGGTTTAAATGTAACTTTTTCGTTACTAGCGGTTAGCAATCTGAGATGAGGACCATAGTCATACATTTTATCTATTGATTGTATCAATATATTGGGGAAAATTGTTGCTTCATTTCTAGAAATTTTATTTATTTATTGACAGTATTTATATTCCACCCTTCTTACCCCTGCAGGGTACTCAAGGCAGATTACAATATACATATACATGGCAAACATTCAATGCCAAAGTCACACAACATATATAGACAGACACACAGGCTATTTAACATTCCTTTCATGAGGGTATTCTGGCCACCAGGGGAGCTGTCGCTTCACCGTCCATTTGTGACACTGATGGAGTGCTTCCTCATTCTTTTGCTTGCTTGCTGGAGATTTTATGGCATAGTAAATTAGTTAAATTAGCCTCCCCACATAAGCGGTATCTAAACTTCCTACTTGACAGATGCAACTGTCTTTCAGGCTGCAAAGGTCAACAGCAAGCTACACAGATGGTTGGAAGCTCACTCCTTGTTCATAACTTTGTGTCTGGTGGGATGGGTGGGAACAGGGGGGAGAAGGGGGTCTACATTGTTAATTGCAGCAATGTTATTGATTTGAATATGTGATATATATATATATATATATATATAGAGAGAGAGAGAGAGAGAGAGAGAGATGGCATTGAATTTGCCATTTATTATGTTGCAAATCGCTTGAGTCCCCCCAGGGGTGAGAAAAGTGGTATAGAAATGCAGTAAATAAATAAATAAATAAATAAATAACTTGGAGACTACTTGTATTTTACTGAAGCTGCCCCTGCAGTCATACCTATTGCTAAAGATACAAACTGTTTTTTTAAGTTTAAGATAAAAGATTTCATCTCTTGAACAGTATAGGCAACCGGAAAGAAAAATAAAATAAACGTGATTTCTGGCTGTGCGTTCAAGTGGTTTTTCTCACACGTGCATATACAGGCTTAATTTGATTAGGTCCAATTACCCTGAAGCTCTTCCTTTTAAAGCTGATTGAAGCAAAAAGGCCTTGATGAAAAGGGTTCAGCACAAAAAACAGATATTTTTAAATGGCAGAGACAACCACTTAGTAAAACACCAACTTAGTTTGCTTTAGGCGAAATGTTCAAGATGAATTTCACTACAAGGGGAAATGCAAAATGCATTTATTAATTAGACTTTGGAAGGTAAAAGTAGTTTTGAGGGATGTTTAGAATGACTAGTTGTATACTCAAAATGGTTGATAAACACGCATTAAATTAGACAGTTCCAATCTGAAAGCTTATCTAAAATGACAAAATGTCCAAAATGAAAAGTGTTTCAAAATACCTACTAATAATTCACAAGTAATTTGTCTAATAGATATTGCTGACTTCCTATATTTGACTCAGTGCTAAGAAATTCTCATCCCAACATTAAATAAAGGAAAGAAGTATTTTGTCAAGAGGCAAGAACAACTGGTCCAAGAAAAGTCAACGCATGCAGTAAATACGTTAGAAAAACCAAAATATAAAAAGTAGGCTTTATTCCAAAGGAGCAGAAGGGAAATCCAAATATCAAAACAGAATATTGTGTCATTCAACTGTATTCAAGGATAGCTAGTGACAGCAAAAGACTGTCATAAATACATACGCCATAGTGACTATGGCACATGTAATAACCTGAGCCACATGTCACTGTCCGCTACAAGCAAAGGAACATTGAGGCCTCGCAGCAGCATGAAGCAAACTGATTCAGAAAGCCAAGAGCACCGCCTTGGGGTACTAGGGTGTGTGCAGCACTAATGCTCTTGCCAAAATGCCCCTCTTCCCTGAGCTTCATCTAAATCAGGGAACTAGAATTCAACTGATTTCAATGTGACTTGAGGTAAAGTAGGGGAATAAAATCAGAACATGATCCATCCGGTAATATTTTTCCTCCATCTTACTGAAATGGATGAAGTTTGGGTAAGTTTGGGTAAGAAGGCCATGTAGGAAACAATTCTGCCTAAAGATTAGGGAGATTTTCCTGAAGATAAGACTGGTTGGACAGTAAAATATGCTGCCTTGGAATGTAGTGGAGTCATGTTCTCTGCAGGTTTTTAACCAGAGGCTGGATGGCCATTTGCCAGGAGTACTTTGTTTGTCACTGCATGGCAGGGGGTTAGACTTCCAATTGGGGTCTCTTCCAATTCTAATGGTTTGATGATACATTCATGGTGATGACCTTCTAAAAGTAATGGTATTTGCTGTTACTAGGTTAGTTCCCATTATATTGAATATGCAATCATTGGAAACTGTTTAAAAATGTACTTCAGACAGAAACTATGACTTGGATCCAACAGTTACTCCCAACTAGATTAAGCCCACGGAGTCAGTGGAACATAAATAAGTACTGACGGAGACCCCATCTACACTGCCATATAATGCAGTTTAGAACTGCATTATATGGCCTGTGTAGAATCATATATTGCAGTTAAATGCAATTATGCAGCTGCATCATATGAGTCCACACTGACCATATAATGCACTTTCAGACTGCATCATATGGCAACGTAGATGGGGGTCTTACCTGATGTCCAGGGGCCACCCTGAATTTACAAAGGTTATCCGGACAGTAAGATTACAAGATTTTAAAAAAATATACAAAGAACAAATATATTTCAATGAAACGTATATGAATAGTAGCATAGGTGTTACATTATTTTTCCACACAATCACCATTCAGTTTAATACATTTTGTCATCCTTGTGACAAGTTTTTTGATGCCCATGTCATAGAAGTTTCCTGCTGCCTTTTCCAGCCTGTTTGTCACTTTGACTTTCACCTCATCATTGTCGGAAAAGTGTTTTCCACCCAGGTGTTTCTTCAATTCAGTGAATAGATGATAGTCACTGGGTGTGAGATCAGGGCTGTGAGACGGGTGGCTTAAAACATCCCAACCAAATGAAGTCAACAACTCTTGTGTTGCATGAGCGGTGTGCAGCTGCACATGGTCATGAAGGAGACAGACTCCTGCCATCAGCATCCCATCCAAAATAACGTGAAGTTTCTTCGTAGTCCCCCAATATCTTGCAATATTGATTGTTTCTCCTCTTTCCAAAAAATCAACAGGCAGGACTCCTTTTCTGTCTCAAAACACTTATGCCACACAGCAGTGTTCATGCCCTTAGCATTTAGGTAGCATGTTACAGTGCGAACTTTGCACTTGGTGAGAAACGGAATGAGGACGCTCACCTCTAACCTTCACCACAATGCCAGTGGATGAGCTACTGATGTCTGGAATTGCTAGTTCGCTTCCACTGGCTTCTCGCTACATGGCAGTGATACCAACTTCCCCTGTGAGAGCTATGTGCCTTGTAACCTTACTTTCCAGATAACCTTCGTAGATTGGGGATGAAAATAATGTGGCCTTTCAGAAGGTGTTGGACTGCAATTCCCAAAATCACTAGTTGTAATACCTAATAGTGAGGAATTTTGGGACTTCTAGCTTACTGACCTCTGGAGGACCACTCTTTGCCCACTCCTGATTTTGGCCTTAGAAGACGAGGAAACATTATAGCCACTGAAAGACAGCATAAAAATACAGTTTAAAAATTAGAAACTCCTATTCCAGTTGTAAAATCATTTTTATTGGTACAAATATACATTATGAATAAAACTCCTTCAGCCTGTATTGTAAGCAGATGACTGTGGATATGCAAACAGGGGAAAAGCAAAATTGCTTTTACAGACAAAAAACTACTTTTTTCTTTAAGAAGAACAGGTTAAAAGTTAGAAAGGATGCAGAGAGACTCTCTAAGGCAGCCTCTAGAAAATACCAATACCAATAAGATGTGCATTGCTGTCATTCCAGTCAAAAACATACATATAACCGATGGAAGTGGAAGCATAGCAAAGGGTCAGTGATTCACTTTTCTTTGTTGTGCTTTTGAACAGTACACAAATGTAAGAGATTGTGTTTTTATATACAGTACAACAAACAAGAAAAAAGTCTCCCAAAGGCGAATGTAAAAATCATATCCAAGCATCTAATATATATTATTTATACAAATTCTCTTATTAGTGTGCTCTATTGATATAATTACAATGTGCAATTGCATTCAGCAAGAATATATTTTAAAAGTAAGTTGCGTGCAAGTTTGACACATTTACATTCAGCAGTACAACACCTTTCCTGCTGTACAGTGTGGATTAGTGTAAGAAGACCCCCCCCCCCAGTCCTTTTGCTTGGTTCCCTCTGCCCTCCTTCGCCTGAAGCCCAAATGCAAGGCATTGTTTTGATAGCTGCTTCATAGAAATTCAAGTAGAAAACAGGGAATAGTTGCTGGCTTTAGCAAAGGCAAGAAAGGGTATATCTAGAACCATAAAAGTCATTTTTTTAAAAACAAAACAAAACACCCAAAGAGCCAAATTAATGAAATCTGATCAGCAGTGCAATCATTTATTCTTTTTTTAAAACCACAAAATGTACTTTTATAAAAACAGGCGATGAAAAAGAAGGGTAACAGATCACCGTACCCTTATTGTTAGAAAAGATTTTGCACTACCAAAGAGATGATCAATCAACTAAACAAAAATAAACTCTTTGTCTGCTTCTTCTCCGGAGTCGCTGGACTTGCTTCCTTGCTGGCCATCTTTACTCAAGGACCTCTGCCTCTGCTCCTGGTGTCCTGAGTTTCTCTTTGGACCTGCATCAAAAGACATGACATTCTCTTAACTTGGCAAAGTCTCCCAACCAGCCACTTGCTTCAGACAAGGAAGAAGACAGGCAGATCTATCGTCTTACTCAACTTTCCCCCTTGGATATCAGCCTAGGAATATCTGTTGCTAATGGAGTTGAAATTTCATTACCTGTCTTTTATTGCCCTTTGTCCACACGTCCAAGAATGACACAATTTATGAGACTTCAACAGTGCTCACCATCTCAACAAGATGGGTATCAATCTACCACCTACTTCAATAGAGGCCCCTCCCTGTCTGAGCCCCCCCCAGAAGAGCCCCTCCTCCCCTCCTGTCCCAAGACCTGGCTGCCAATGTTCGTTGGTTAACTTCTGCATCATTATTTAGGCCTACTTCCCACCCCCCCATATGAACCAGAGTATAAACAAAAGACATTCATATTCTTACCTTCTTGTGAAAGAGATCGGATAGCAGGCTGAGGGCTGCTCTGACCATCTTTTTCTTTATCAGAAGGGACCCTCTTTAGCAAAGGTGGAAGTAGAGCGATTTTAGGAGAACCTGGACCAGATGGAGACTCTGGAAGATCCTCTGTGAAAACACCACACATATACAAATCCACTTGTGAATTTTCATGGAAAATTCCTAGAAATTTTCTGCTGCCCAGGAGACTAGGACGTGGAACAATGGCTTCAAACTACAGGAAAGGAGATTCCACCTGAACATTAGGAAGACCTTCCTGAGTGTGAGAGCTGTTCAGCAGTGCAACTCTCTGATCCGGAGTATGGTGGTGGCTCCTCTTTGGAGGCTTTTAAACAGAGGCTGGATGGCTATCTGTTGGGGGTGCTCTGAATGGATGGCCCACAAGGTCTTTTCCAACTCAATGATTATATGATTCTAAATCACATATAATTCCAATCTGCTCAAAATGAATAGTAACATAGAGAGTACAGACACACCCAAGATAACCAAGTCTTTGAGAATGAAACTTATTTTTATGAAGGCTTTTGAGCTGACATGGCTGGAAGCAAGTTTGTTCCCACTCTGTGGAAGACAAAGGCTTGCCAATGACCACCCACCAGGCCTGAAACTGCAATGATAAATCAGTGATGAATCTGAAAGACTAACTCTTTAGGCTGCCAACAAAAGGTTTACTGAACTAAAACATATTATGCTGCTTACGGAGAGAAAAGAGAAACAGGAAATAGCTGTACTGGATTCCCTCCCAACTCAGCAGGACATAGGTTGACCCTTTGTGTACAGGATTTCATTGAGTCACCATGAGTCCTTCAACAGATGCCCCAGAGAACTGTACTCATTTAGATTGCTATAGTGAAATGCTATATGATGGAAGAAAAAACGGTAAGGCAGACTTTTGGAAGAAGCCTTTAAGTGGTCTATACACATTTCAAAATGTTGTTGCTTACTTATGCAAAGCTTAAATGGACTGGTTACTTCATCTGGCACATCCATACAGGCCAGGCCATAGCCTAGGGATAGGCCATGGCCTAGGGGGCGCAGATCACAGACCAAAAAAATAAAAAAATAAAAATGTTGAAACAATTAAAAACGCAACGTGCATGGAGATGAGGAAAGGAGGATACCGGAGGTCCTCCTTTCCGGCGGCCCCTCTGCCCCTTCCTGAATACCAGCTCCTGTCTCTGCTATTGTTCCACAAACGGCGTATGTGCAGGGGCTCTCGACACTGGCGTCGATGTCGACAGGAGGAACAATTAACTCCCTCGATGCCGACAGCATCCACTTGCTGGCTCCTTCAGTGCAAGTACAGGAAACTCCATTGCGCATTCTGCGCATGCCCTAACACCATGAAAGCTGGTATTCCTCCTCCAACACAAGGAGGAGACTCCTCCTTACTGGAGAGAGAAGCGCAACTGCCGGCTACGGCACATGTGCAAACCCCAGTACAGGAGAGAAGCCCCTTGAGACAAGCGCAGGTATCGGGGAGAAACGCGGCATTGGTACAGCTGCTGACTACAACGCATGCACAATCCCCGATACCGGGTAGGAGCCAAGTGCCTCAAGCCCCTGCATCGGGGAGGGGGCTCCTCCCCCCATGCCTGCATCCATAGTGCCTGCCGAGAGGGAAACTCCTGTGGCGGACTTAGTGGGGCCACACCGGGAGAGCTGGATGCGGGGCCCTAAGGGGGACAAGCGGATGAAAGGATTGGGGGGGGGGGTGCGGTAAAGGTTGGCTTAAAGGAGGCGTAATTCCAAAGTGTGGCCTGGCCTAGGGCGCAAAAAGGTGTTAATCCGGGCCTGTATCCATACAGCTAGTCGTTAATAAAAACTTCTGAAACGTGTTGAACTGCTTTTCTTTTTCTATCCCTACAGATTAAGTATTCTTTCCATTTATTTCTAACTCTGGTATCAAATTTTCTGTTGAAGAAATAGTGGAGAAACACATCTACTTTTTAACTGAGGTATACTTGTACAATCAAATATTTTAAGAATTATAGTATGGGATAGACATGGACACACACATTTTCCGTCTCTCTCTTTATACAGATGCAGGCTTCATAAATAGTATTACTGAAACCATTACACATTTACTATCATGTACAATCATGCACTACTTCTTCCCATGACTAGCTTCCAGTGCCTGGTTTGGGCAGGGAGTTGTATGGAGAAATTGGCGAGATGTGAGGCAGTAAAATCCAATTGTGTGCCATCTTTCTGTGAGTACAATAGACCGATCAGGATAACTCTTTGTGCACAGCAATTGCATGCTTTAATATCACAAAACATCACAAAACATCAATACACTTCAAGGCCAGACCAGATGTGCTTGACACTGAAGTTTTTGTAAGTTTTATTCAGCGTGCTCCAGGGGTTTCTTTTTATGCTTCTTGCCAATTAAGATTGAGACTTAAAAATCCATATTCATAATTTAATATTGAGAAACAAAGCAAATTATTTGTGCAATCGGACACAATAGAATTGCAGTGATCCCGGGGATCTTTACACAATATTACAATGAAAAATTTACTAATTAAATGCTTCAGTGTTTAGAGAAATCCCCTTTGGTCTCATAATTTACCATTAAAATCTACTTTCCAGTTTTCAAGGGATTAGTTAGGATTAGCAGATAAAAACAAGTAAAAATAACACGAAACAAAAGCATCTTCTTAAAAAATGTTTTTAGGATTCCAGAACTGACTTTTTAGCAGTAAGCAATGTATGAATATAGTGTAGTAGTTAGAAAAGGTTTCTCACCAGTCCGAGAGGCAGATCGTGGTTTCTGAGGAACTGTTGGTCTTCCTGCAAGACTTGGCTTTGTTGACTGAAGGGGAGGCTTTGGACTGGTAGATGCGCTGGAGGAACTTCGCATTCTTGCCCCAGTTTCTGTCTTTGGTTCTGTTTTTGTAGGTTTTTCTGAAGAGTCGCCTTTATTTAGGGCAAACCGGTTCTCTGGAGATGGCTGGTGAAGCTTTGTTGCTGAATAAAAATAGAATCCAAAGAAATCTTGAGAGTTTGCAACTTGTTGTGTGCCTTCAAGTTATTTCTGACTTTGAAGGGGTTTCCCTGGCAAGATTTGTTCATGGAGGTTTTCCATATTCTCCGAAGGCTGCGAGAATATGATTTGCCTAGGATTTCCATGACTGAAAGGGGATCCAGATTGCCAAAGTCTTCAAAATCATAGTCTAGTACTCAAACCACTATACCACACTGACTCATCTGCAGTTTACCAATTAAAATAAAAACAACTTTGCCAAGAAATACAAAAGAAACATCCAGTATGATCTCTACTTTGATGCAAGCAAGGGAGAACCTGTACTCTCATTCCCGGAGTTTACAAGGCTAGGCTTGAAAATTAATTCAATAAAGTTAACAGTCAGAAAACTGGACAATATTTCATTATCACCAAGGCTAGTAATCAGTTCATTTAATTTGGTAAGTAAGCATGAAGATCCCATCATTTAAAACATTCATCATTAGACAGGCCACAGGAATCACAAAGGAAGATATCAGACACTGATGCTAGGGACACATTTTGGCATTGGCTCCTTCAAATGTTCTCTTACTCTCCCTTTAACATTGGCCTTTCCTACATGGCCATTTAAAATCCAGATTATCAAAACAGATAATCCACATTATCTGCTTTGAGCTGGATTATATGAATCTACACTACCATATAACCCAGTTCAAAGCAGATAATCTGGATTTTATATGGCAGTGTAGGATCAGCCATTGTCTTCCCCAATGGAAGGAAGGCCTTTACTAGGATGCGGCTCTGTTTGTCCACTGCACGCTGGGTGTCTGGAGGAATTTCTAGACTCAGCACCATCTGCTGATGTCTTCCATGAGCACAGCATAAATAGTTAATGGATCAACTAAGGCCTTTCTGTACTGCTATATAATCCAGATTGTCTGCTTTGAACTGGATTATAGGAGTCCACACTGTCATATAACTCAATTCAAAGCAGATAATCTGGATTTTATATGGTAGTGTAGAAGGTGCCTAAGGTAAAGTATTGGGAGGTATGACAGCAGGTGTGTGGGGAAGTCTGGGAGATGATAATAATGGAAGTGGGAAGTACAGATGAAAGAACTGTAAGGAGTAAAGGTCTGCAAGACAGAGGAGCACCAATGCTGAAGCCCAAGATCACAAGGGATAGATTGATCAAATGTTGAGAAGATTCACCTGAAGAGGAAGAAATGTTCTTTGATGGCAATCTCGGACACCCATGGATATTTACTGTTGGTGATAGAGAAGGCAGCAGGGGACATCCAGGCGGAGAAGGCCTTGGTGGGCCGCTCAAGGAAATCCATGAAACAGTGAGTTTGTGGTAAGTGAACCACGGGGTCCCGAGGGAACACTGTATACCCATTCATTTATTAGGAAGGTCTGAATAGACATACCACCTGTGTGGTGGCAGATCCTAAGTGTACTTAACAGCTCACTGGGACTGATCAGAGGTCACTTACTACTTCCATGCATCTGGTCCTGGATTGCCCTGCTACTTCCTAGAAGCTTCTGGCTCACCAGCAGAACAGTGAACTGTCATTTCTAATAATCATTAAAGGACATGAGTACAGCAAAAAAGTGATAATTCTCTATCCTAGAATTTCCCCCAGGATGATAATTTAATTATTCCTTGGGATGGTGGCTCTTCAATGTGTCTAAAAACTGTCAGGTTCAGAAAGATTGTTTTAAACAACAGGATCATATCTTGCAATCTATTCAAATAGTCCCGTCCCCCCACTGATATGAACCTCTTCTCTCTTTTCTGACCTCCTTTCACACTCTCCAAAATGTTCATTTTCCCTTTGAACCCTGGAAAAGGTCAGCTCTGGGGTGGGCTTATTGCCAAAACTCTTGATTCATGTAAGTCTTCTACTGAAATGCATAGAACATAAAAGAATTAATCCTATCTTGATGATGCCCTAGTTCACACACACCCCCCCCCCACTCCTCCTTACATGCCTTGTCTAACTACATATGTTCAAGTGTGCATCCAATCCTATTTGGGATTTATTCGTCAAACAGAGAAATTAGGTTTTATATCTATGTGTTTTCTAATGGCATACTGTATATTACCCTACTGTACTTCCAACTGCTTGGCTATTCAGCTAGCACAAAATGTTACACTCACAATTCATGACTAGGCTCAGCTATCTGGTATTTTATTTTTCACAACACCACTGATTCCAGGAATATGAAACTCTGACCAGGTGATTTAAGGTGAAGGCCACTTTCTGAGATGTTATTCTGGTTTACATAAATATTACATATTTGCATTTTGTTGTGTACTCATGCTGAGCACTGGCAATTGTTCAAATGATGCGAACAAGCTGTTCTTCCCATTTTTTTTAAAAAAAGGTTCAGAAACAGTGGTGTGCATTTGAACATGTTTATCTGGCCTATGAGAACAAGATGTTCTCTGTCTCATTTTGTTATAATACAGTTCATAATCTCCCAATTGTAATGGCTTTCTTTCTAACCTAAATTCTGCTGCCAGCAACACCCTTTCCCCACTTTTATCAGCTAAGCTACTGATCAAGTTTTTTCACAGATGTAGGTCGTGTAGGCAAAACACAAGAACTTCCAAAAATATGTATGTATAGACAAGAAAAATTTAAAAATGTGTCAATGGCTAAAAATGCTGATCTACATTTGATTTATATGTGATTGCTGCTATGGAAGTGCTTTCCATGCTTCAAAATGACATGCAATAATCACAGCTTTTAAATATTTGTAGTGATAGAAACTAGACTGCATGGGTTTTTTTTGGCTCTTACATACTTAAGTCTAGTTGTGTCTGACTCTGTGGAGTGGTGCTCATCTCCATTTCTAAGCTGAAGAGCCAGAGTTGTCCGAAGACACCTCCAAAGTCATGTGGCTGGCATGACTGCATGGATTGCCGTTATCTTCTCACTGGAGCGGTATCTATTGATCTACTCACATTTACATGTTTTTGAACTGCTAGGTTGTCAAAAAATGGGCATAACAGCAAGAGCTCACCTGCTCCCCGGATCTGACCCACACTCCTTTCAGTTAGCAAGTTCAGCAGCTCAGTGGCTTAATCCACTGTGCCACCAGAGGGACAGCGGGTTACATACTTTACCTATAATAAACACCTGTTTTCTATATTACATCTTGTTGTTGTTCATTTGTTCAATTGCCTCCGACATTCAATCCACCCACCCACCCACCTACCTATAAATGCTCTGTTCTTTTTGAGTGAAATCATAACTCAAAAACCAATGGACTAATTGCCACCAAATTTGGCTACAGGACACCTACTAACCCAAGGAGTGACCATCACTCAACTTTTTTTGTCATTTGGGAGTTGTAGTTGCTGGAATTTATAGTTCACCTACAATCAAAGAGCATTCTGCACTCCATCAATGATGTAATCGAACCAAGCATGGCACACAAAACTCCCATGACCAACAGAAAACACTGGAAGGGTTTGGTGGGCATTGACCTTGAGTTTTGGAGTTGTAGTTCACCCACATCCCGAGAGCACTATGGACTCAAACAATGAAGGATCAGGTCCAAACTTGGCATGAATACTCCATATGCCCAAATATGAACACAGATGGATTTTGGGGAAAATAGGCCTTGATATTTAGGAGTTGTAGTTACTGGGTTTTATAGTTCACCTACAATCAAAGAGCATTCTGAACCTCACCAATGATAGAATTGGGCCAAATTTCCCACAAAACCGCAATGACCAACAGAAAATACTGTGTTTTCTGGTGGACTTTGGTGACCCTTCTGACACCCCCTCGCGACCCCCAGGTTGATAAATGTCTTAAGGCCATCCAGTCCAATTCCCTTCACCAGGGCAAGAAAACATAATCAAAGCTCTCCTGACAAAGGGCCCCCCTTTCTCTCAGACACACAAGTATATGACAGGTATAATATCATAGATTTGAAAGGGACCCCTAAAGAAGGAGAATTATATGTTGCATTTTCTAGAGTAGGCAAATCAGACAATCGCCACATCAACACTGACAAAGAAACAAGAATACTGTTTACTCACAAGCATAAAGAAATTTCATATATTAAAAACCAACACTTTCGTGTTACTTTATTTTCCAGATCACCAGAACGGGCCACAGCAACTCGTGGCAGGGGACGGCTAGATTTGATATAAAAATTATTGTAATGTACCCCTCATGGTGATCTCCGAATTACTTTAGGAAGCAGAAATGGAGGGTGGTATAATTTAATGAGTAGATGTTTGGATACTTAAGAGGTCTACCTTCACCACTGCCACAGATTGACAGAAGAATGGAGGCTGAACAAGCTGGAGGATGAAAGTGGGAATGTAAGATGAGAAGAATTTCCAAGAAGCAAAATAAATGTGAGACTAAAGATAATAGTATGCTGAAGGAAGCTGAATTAAAAAAAGAATAGGTGGATACAGCAGGTGGTTTGAGGAGGAGAAGAATATATAATGGTCCAAGGAAAAAAATCTTTACACAGATGACATGAGGAACTTTAGACATAAAGGGAATGTATAATATTAGAAACTTTCAAACACTGGAGAAAGGTTGATAAGCTAAAACAGCAGAAGAACAGAGCTTTATCTGATTTTCTGCTTTGAATCCAGCAGTTATCCTTTGCTTTAATTGTTTAACCAGTTAGGTATATTGGGGGGGGAAATCATATGGGATGTGACATTATTCACCATGGACAAATAATACAATTTCTGACAATGATCACAATCATTTACTTCTTAGCAGATGTCCTCCATTCTAAAGGTCCTTTAAAAACTGTAAAGTGTTTCTCACATATTCGTCTGCATTTATAAAGCAATTCTACATAGATTCAAGGCAAATTCAAGTCACACACCAAGAGGTGCTTCTGTGTTTGCATCCTTACTCCTTGGAATTTCATTTCCAGGTCTAGTAAAGATGGTGTTACTGGTTAATTATTCCCTGTTGGAACCTTTCCAGGTTAGCCTCCCTACAGCGCTCTGAACGAAGCAGCTGACACCAAGTACATGCAAGGCAGGCCAGGAGACTTCTCTACAGAGGGAATGAAGAAATATAGTAAAGTGGGTCAGCTTTCATAAATGTAACATGAACTATTCTGGTCACAGAAAAATGGGTAGGAAGAAAGGAAATGAATGAAGGAAGCATGGTCTTCACTAGCAATCTGGGGCAGACGTTTGGCTCATTCAGATGAAATAAAACAGCAAGCATTTGCTTCTGTTATAATAGCCCTGTTGGGTTATTGCCCTTAGCTGGTTAAGGGGGCTGCTCTTGATACCAACATGTTACTGGATTTTGTGCCTCGAATGTAACAATTGCCTAGATACTCTTGCCTAGATATTCTGCTATCATGTTGTTTTCTGGAACAGACTAACACACATGCAATTATACTCCCCTTTCCCCCCAAATGAAAGTCATATTCAGGTGTTTTATTTGGGGATAGTTCCTTTAGGGTTCCTTTAATTTCTTCATTCCTGTGCCTTGTCTGTGCTGATGCAAAAAGTTGGTAAAAGAGCTTGAAGTGAACATCAAACTCGGTGTAAACAAGATGCCTACTCTTCTTGTCAGAGTTTCCAACTGTGTAAAGAGCTCTGTTATGAGAGACTTTACCCTTTAACACAGGGAAGTGTGGAGTAAAGTACTTATTTTATATGCTTAGAAAACTACCTGCCTGAATCGGGTAAAGTGGGCTGGAATCTCAAGACCGAAAAGACACTGTTATGAGAAGAAGGGAAAGTAGGCACCCTAGGAATCAGTGGAGACCACTAGTTGCAGATGTCTTGCCATAATCAATCTGAATGAGGTTAAGATGAAAATGAAAACATTTCCCATGACTAATGCTACAGTCACACAGACAATGAACATTATCCGGCAAATAGAATCAAGTACACAAGCAAAATATTTTTATCATTAATCCTTATAAACTAATTTTTAAAATGTAATTATTTCTGTTGTACGGTATGTTATGAGTGTCCGCATATTGTAGAATGGGAAAAAAACATGCTTGTACATTCTACTTGATTCCTAGTACTTTGAATATTTTGACTTCAGGTACATTTAACATGTTTAATTTAGCCTTTAGTAATATTTTCAGTAATTGCTTTTGTTCCAATTATAAATTGAAATAAATAAAAAAAATTCTGTACAAATCTCCCCCCCCAGCTGTTTACATGCATTTTTAAAGTTAATGCAGCCTTAATGTAGTAGATTTACAAAGCGCTGTAAATAGTCCAAACAGAGCAACTCACCGGCAACACCTCCGTCTAGTCGTTCTGAGTTTACTGAGAGATCTGTTGATTCTCGGGCATCATTCCCAAATTTCTTTAAAAGAGAAAAAGAACTGAACAATCAAGTTTCTTTTATACAACACAGTCTCTCAGCACTACTTTCAATAGTATTTTTTATAGATTATTGTTTCCCAGAGGATACAGGATTTTGCATAAAAATGTATCTGATTTATTTATTTATTTATTTATAAATTCGATTTGGTAGACCGCTCTCTCTGGAGCCCAGAGGTTTACAGCACAAAATCAATAAAACATCAATAAACAGATTTCCCCACAAATGATTTAAGGCAATACATGGCAGGACGGTATGTTGGATTATTTTAATCCAGGAGTTAAATATCCAAAAGGGCACCATATCCTGACTGATCTTAGAAGCTAAGCAGGATTAGCCCAGTTAGCAGTTGGATGGGATACTACCAGGTGCTGTAGGTTATATTTCAGAGGAACAAAATGGCCATACAACTCTAAGTACTTCTTGCCTGATAAAGGCCTATGAAATCAAATGGGTTACCAGATGTTGATGGGAGACTTGAAAATGCATGGACACACACATTGCATGATGTATGAAGATGCTGTTGAAATATGTTTGGAAGCTCCAGGTGGCTGATTGGGTTTGATTTTAGAGAACAAATTTTATGAAAACTAATGAAGTTATGCATTGGGGTCAATAATTTGTTTCTGGATTCAAACATAATGAACATCATGGGACCCAAGCAATGTAATCATCTCCCTCTTATGCATTAACCTCCTTTCCAGTTAAGATATAGTTCAGAGGCACTTCTCTAGAGGCTACATCTTCATAAGTTAGGAGGTGGTGGATACTGGTGTCATCACTGAAAATGTTGTGTGTTGTGTTGGAACTTTCTCTCTAGAAATGTACAAGTGATGTGTACTCTACTATCTTTTTAGTACTAAATAATCTCTGACCTGTTAAAAGCTTTTATAATAACTGCTTTAATAAGGCTGAAATGAGTCTTTCAAATGTCTTTTGTCATTAGTTTTATTATCTGGGGTTATAATTTTCTACACTTTTATTTTCTTTAAAAATATTTTTAATTGCCTTGAGGATGAAAAGGCAGTATATTTATTCAAATCCATTGGCATATCTACATTTCTCCTGCATTTCCTTCACTCTGGAACTGTGATCTCACAGTATGGTTGAGTTTCCTTCTCTAGAGGATTTTAAACAAATTCTGGAAACCCGTCTATGAGAGTGCTTTGATTATTATACTGGATGAACTTTGCGGTCTTTTGCAACTCAATATTTTTTTATAATTCTGTGATTTCTATGATATGTGGGGAAAGGCTAAAGATACCATTCTGCCCAGATGAAAACATAGCAACACCAAGTTAACTGCAGCTTTAGTAAAGCAGTTGAAATATCATCTAAATCAGGCATGGGCAAACTTTGGCCCTTTGGGTGTTTTGGACTTCAACTCCTACAATTCCTAACAGCCATTTGTGGAGGTTGAAGTCCAAAACACCCAGAGGGCTAAAGTTTGCTCATGCCCAATCTAAATCACATAAATACACAGCACCATAGAATTAGAATTACTTTTGATTAAATCGATTGTCACTGCTTATACAGTATGTCCTGGTCTCCTACACGAAATCTCACTCGAAGCCTGGGCCATCTCTTTACCGCAATAGGGCTTTTGCAATAAAAGTGAAATAGAATACAATGGAGAAGAACAGGTAGCTAATACCTGATTTTCTACATTAGCATCTACATTTGCAGATCATGCAGTTTGAAATTGCATTATATGGCAATGTAGACACATTTTGCAGTTAAGGTATTATTTGAGTCTACATTGACCATATAATGTAGTATGAACTGCATTATATGGCAGTGTAGATGGGGCTGTAATCACATAATGCTGTAGGTTGAGATAAAACTTGGTGAAAATGATAACTTGGCTTGACTTTTCAGAAGAATGGAAAATAATGTTTGTACATTGCAAGAATACTCTTCATTGACATAGTAGATTTAGAGAAAAACACGTAAAATTGCTAATGCATAAAGAATCACATTTAAATTATCAGTGCATATGATCCTATATTCTACATCACTTCAATTGCTTAATTAAGCTGCTAAAATGAATTCCACTATGTTTAACTAGCAGAGAAAAGCAAACTAGATAAACAATATTTTTTGATCCTTTCCATATTTTACGTAATTTACTGGAAAATGTAGGAAACGTAATTTAAAACCTGGCTCCCTTTTGCTGAATACTTCTCATCTTTAAAGCCTCTGATGTATTAATTAATTAATCTATGATACATGACCCTATTTGCATTGCGTTTGTCTCTGGAATGCAATATTTATCTCTTCAAACACTAGATGGAGCAAGGCAGCTACTGACAATGTTTGTTGGGAGAGAGGAGTAATCCCCATTCATTTCTCTGCAGCGTTTGTGCCAATTCACACATCAAACTCAAAGCGAGTGCATACAGACGCAGAGCGCTTGCCATCTTTCATCTAGTATGCACCTGCTCATCATCAGTAACTATAATAAGACTGTACTAGGTCATGTATCAAGTAGTAAATTCCTTATGGTTTTGTTTCTGTATCATCTAGATTTGAATCTAAACAGCCATCTGTATCCCAAAGCTCAGGCAACGTGCTAATTTAGAAAAATAAAGACAGCAGTACAGAAACAGGAGGATTTCTAGGAAGCCACCTTGGCCATTATCAAATGTCTCAAGCTATCCACCAAAATTAGTCCCCGTATAATACTAATTATCATTACAAGAATTCTTCATTTGCAATGAACACCTGCATGGGTAGGAACTGAACTTAGCCATGAAATGTACACATCCCTCACCTTTTGTGCAGATGCAGCTCTCCGTTCCTGTTTGGCTTTCATTTCCGCTAAGAGGCCACTGCCCATGACTTGCACCCCATACTTACGCCCTCCTTGAGGGCTGCCTTTGCTGTCAGGCTTCTCAAGTTTAGAAGTATCTTCTGAGGAAGACTCTTCCATTGAGTCTGGTGTTTTCAACTCCTCAGTTTTTTCAGTGCTGCCATTCTGTTCAGCCAATTTAAACTCCTTCTTTGTAGTGTCCACTGCAGTGCTTTTGGCACCAACTTTGGGTGAAGAGGGCTCTTCTGACACCACTACAGTTTGAGGGCGTTCAGATTTGGATCTAGATTTGATTAAATTGAGAAAGCCGCTTTTCCGAGAATCTCTTTTTTTCTTTTCATCCGCTGGTTCACTAGGTTCACCACCATCTGAGCCTTTTGCCGAGGATCTCCTAGTATATCAAAAAGGCCAAATTATGTTAAGATACAGTTGGCCCTCCATATCTACACATTCTGAATTCATAGATTCAACCACCCATGGCTTGAAAATATTAATAATAATTCCCAAAACTGTGATTTTGCCGTTTCAGATAAGAGACGCAATTTTAACATGCCATTGTATATAATGGAACTTCAGCATATATGGATGTTTCTATCCTATGGCGGGTCCTGAAATCAAACTATGGCATATACTAAGGGGCTCCTCTTGTCCTTACAGGAATGGATTCGGAAAAGTAACCAAGGAGTTGTACAGAAAAGGAAAAGCTTTGGTTAGAATAAATGAAAGCACATCAGAGGAATTTCCAATTCAAAGAGAAGTTAAGACAAGGCTGTCCCCTCTCACTCTTTATACGAGGTATAGAGATGCTAGCAGATATAATAAAGATAGAAAAATGTAAATTTGGTCAGGAGGACGAGATTAAACTGAATCTTTTTGCTGATGACCTTATGCTGATATTAACTAACCCTTTAGTGGGAATAAGGGAACTAAAAATTATACTAACAGACTATGAGAAAAATACAGGATTGGAGGTAAATATAAAAGGAATCAGAAATTATGTATTTTGAAGTAAATAGACTAAAAAAATAGAAATAGACAAAATAACAGAAATAAGTATGGGAAAGAAGAAAATAAAATTTTGGGGAGTGACAACACAAAAAACACAGAAAAGATTATGGAGAATAACTATAAAGAAGCATGGAGCAAAGTCCTTAAGACTATGTATCCAATAAAAATTATATATCTAAAAAACATAAATGGATTTGGAGAGTCCTTGGGCTCTTGAACTTCTCCATTCCTTTCCATTGGCGTGGTCATGAAGGAATTAGATGCTTTCACTCCTATTTTAACTATATTTAGTATGCTTTTTCAGGTAAAAGAAACTGCAGATAGCCTTAACTATGACTGACTGAAACAAGCCAGCTTCCATCCTTGTTTTATAAAGCTGCCTTGTTTCAACAAGCTATAGTTTATCCATTTTCCACATTTTGGACACAACCATTAAATGTAAGTAACTCTAAATGGAAGCAAATGCTTCTAATCCCCCCTCCCCCATTCTTTTCTAACCATACTCATTTAATATCTCAGATTTGAGCATGCTGATGCACACCAACCTTGAATCATATTTGTATTACTCTAATGCACTCTACCTATGACTGTGGAGACATTTTGCAAATTGAAGGAGGTCCAAAATAATGCTCTCAGATGGCTGACAGACTGGTTACGGGGAAGATATGACCCCCTTTTGAAACAACTCCACTGGCTATTCGTTTGTTTCCAGGTAAAATAGAAATGGTTGGATATGACCCATAAAGCTTGGTAAAGCTTAGGAAAGCTGTATCTCTCAATATGAGCCTACCCAAGTTTTACATTTTGGGGTAAAGCTTCTTTTGTTCCCATCACCATCACAGGTGTGTTTGGCAGTGTCACATGAAAGAGATTACTTGGGGCTACATCCAGGCTGTAGAATAATAATAGTAATAATGACTATTATTATTAGCAGTACTAGTAAGTAATGATAGTATTACAAGGATTTATATCCTGCTTCTCCTCTGTCAAAGGAGAATTAAAGCGGCTGACATTAAAAACCACAACAACACATGAACATTAAAATCAAATTAAACATAGAAATATTAAAAATACATTGTGAAAAACAATAAAGGCACCCAACTACATAAAACACAGCACCCCTTGGCTTGGTTTTAATCAATTCCTTCATAAAGCTAGGCTGCCCATACCAGTCCTTTCTGTTTACCCAAACCTTTTGATTGTTAATTGGCTGTAAATTACATTGTTGTGATTGTACTATTTTTATACTTGTAAAGGAAGAAACAAGACACCTTCTGGTTACCAAGAAGAGCTCTTAAAATTAGATTCAATAACCAAGCAATAGAATTTGTTGTGAAATTAAAGATAAGCTCTACAGATATTTAGACACAGAAAAATTATAGTCAATTTGTGATTTTATGAAAGTATCAAGAAAGCTATACTGTCTTTTTGGCATGTCATCAGACTTTCCAGGTATTTTAGGAGCATCTGAATTTGATCCTATAAATAAATGAGACTAACATCTTACGGTTACAAATTAACAGGTTTTCATGCCATCTTGTAGTGAGCTGCCAAAAAGCAAAGATTTTCTCATACAGTTCTTGATTCTTAATTGTAATTCACACTTGTTTAATTTCCAAGATATCTAGCTGTTTACACATTATATTTCCAAGATTTTTTGGAAGGGGGGGGGGGTAGATGGGGGATATGTTTATGTCAAACATATAACACAACTAACCAATAATTTGAAGTAGCTGAATGGACTAAAAATACATCCACACACATTTAATTAATTCAGTGTAGTGTAGAACAATTTTGCTCTTGGCTACTTTCTCTCAACATTATAGTCTTCCTCCTCCAATAGCTTCACTCTCTTCAACAAATTTACTTCTGCTGCTATTTAATCCAACTGGCTGTGACAAACTCTTGCCATTCTACAATATTATGCAACAAGATAATTTGGACTCATCTGGCCATATTGAGACACAATCCAGACTGATCCAATCCAAATTAGGACCTCATTCAAATTCAATTCAGAATCCATTCAAATAATTTGCATTGTACTATTACATCACTTCTAGCTGTTTGTGATTAACTTTGATTTTAAAAAAGAGAATAAAAATTTTTCCAATATATTTCAGGAGACTATAACACTTTAAATTTTTTTTAAAAACTTACTTTGAATCCAATTTTGTCACTTTCTTTGTGAAAAACTCATCAACACCTTCATCCACTCTTCCCATGAGACCATTCTGTTCTCCATCCTGAGGAGTTGCAGAACTCACCTGATAAAAACATGGAGTCTTACTTAATCTAGAAGATGCAATATTACTACTTACAGCTTTTATGGGTTTTAGAAAGAACAATTTCTTTATCAAGAGTCTGACAGTTAAGCAAAGGACAGGAAAATGAGGCTGACAGTGGCTCTGAGATAGCTCAAGGTGTGGCCACAGGGTATTGAAATACGTTATGAAGGACGTCTTTCCAAATATTTCCACTCACAGCAGGTTGTGTAGGCTGTTGTTTTTTATTCCGTTTAGGCCTTAGTTTTGTAAAGTGCTCCAGTTTCTTCCCTTCCTCAGAAGGCAGCTCTGACATAAACCCAGAGGTCCGTTTGCCCATCCTCCCGGAAGAGAATGGGGGGTCTTCTATGTGTATAGGAACTTCTTCCAGTGCTTTATCCAGGTCAAACTCCATCTCTGAGGGAAATATTGAAAGTCAGATGGTAGATATTAATTTCTCAAGTCAGAGGTGTGAAATATTTTATCTTAGTAAAAAGAGGCATCTAGAAGTTGATTGGTCAGCTTTAGGGCCCTTCCCCGCTGCACAATTATAACACTATGTTTCCACTTTACCTGCCATGACAATATTCTGTGTGAACCTGAGATTTCTCCTGTGGTGAAACACTAGAGTTATCTGGCTGAGAATTTAAATACCCCTCCTTAACTGCTAATATTAGAACTCCTTAAGATACTGCCATGGCAATAACAGTGGAATCACAACACTCTAAGCCAGGCCTGGGCAAACTTCGGCCCTCCAGGTGTTTTGGACTTCAACTTCCACAATTCCTAACAGCCGGTAGGCTGTTAGGAATTGTGGGAGTTGGAGTCCAAAACACCTGGAGGGCCGAAGTTTGCCCAGGCCTGCTCTAAGCGGACAGTGTGAATCCCCTCCATTTTTAATACTGCCTCTGCACCTTCTGGTCAAGTGCTCACTTGTAGTTTTACTACCACTCCCATAGTTCTTCAACACTGAGCCACAACAGTGAAAGTGGTATCAAAGTGCTTTAATTCTATAGGATAGACACATCCAAAGGGAGGCTGGGATAATGTAATTTTCTTCCTTTTTGTGTGTTTCACTTCAGGAAACCTAAATATGGCTATGATTTGTTTAATCTATGTCTGTGTAAGGGAAGGGGTGAGGGACACACTATTCTAAGGCTTGGCCATAAATAGACCTATATATGTAAAAACATTTCTTTTACAATGTCTCCAGCTGCACAGTTACAATTCTCAATGTATTTCAGATTTTAAAGCATATTGCACATAGACTATCAGCTTCATTTTTGCACTCTGAACTCATACAAAGTTAAGCCAGTAATGCTTATAACCTAAATGAAAAATTTAAATAAAATATCTGGTGATTTAAATAAAATATCTGGTGATTATTTAATGGTATTACAGTGTTCCCTCTCTTATTGCTGGGGTTAGGTTCCAGGACCTCCCGCAATAAGTGAAAAACCATGATGTAGGGATGCTCTATTTATTTTAATATTTATACATTATTTTAGTAGTTATGCACTATTTTAAGTCTTTATAAACTTAAAATAAAGTGAAGGAAAGGAAAGGAAAGAAAGGCCCTTCAAGGCTGGAGGGAGGGAGGAATGAGGAGGGAAAGCACCTTGGAGAGCGGCAGCTGCAAAACCCCACAAAACAGCGAATTACTTTAAATTAATATTTTTTGAAATCCGCGAAACAGCGAGTCCGCAATAAGTGAATCGCAAAGTAGCGAGGGAACACTGTATTGTCAATTTAATTGTATTACTGCCAAAATAAACAAATAAAAACAATCCCAGTCCCTTCCTATTGTGTGTTATGCCATCCCTTTTTTTCCCAAAATTTAAATATGTAACCAAAAATTAATCACTGAACCAATCTAAAAAGTTTAGGTTTGAGGTAGAAATGTTTCTCGTACATCAAAACTTCAGGGTGAAGGTTAATCTAGATAAATAAAAATGTAAGGTTTGTTTGTAGGATTAACAAAGCTCAAAAACCACTGGACGAATAGACACCAAATTTGGACACAACACACCTATCAGGTCAACGAGTGACCATCACTCATAAAAACACTGAAAAACATAGTGGAAGAGACTTAAAAAACAAAAAAACCCCATTACAATGCATGCACAAAAACACGTATATACACATATACACAAATATATACACACATATACATATATACACACACAAAACACATATACACAGACTGGGCCACAGCAACGAGTGGCAGGGGACAACTTACATAAAAAGCTACCAAAAATTTTCACTTACCGAAAGCCCTTGATACTGGCCTCAGCATTCTGCTATGGATACTCTTCCTTTTAGACTTGGGAGTCATCTATAGATCAAATAAAGAAGAAAAACTTAACGACTTTTGACTGTTTGTCATAAATGCGGATAGGAGCTATTAAGTCCGAATAAAACTGAGATGTATTCATCTTTACAGTGCAAAGTCAACACAGCTGTGGAAGAAAGGCAAGTACATTTAATCCTGGATCAGAATCAAGTCAATGCTAATTAAACTCTCTCTTCAGAAATATTCACATTGATTGTTGTGTTGGAAAGAATCCAAGTTTGATGTTTAAAGGGAGCTTGTGATATGATATTTAGGTGATTTTTTAAAAAATGCCGCTGAAAGAAGAACATTAAATATGTCATATAAATCGATCCAGTTTTTAAAAATGTGATTATGACCCCTAAGTAATGTCAAAATCATTTTTTAATAATGGAAATAAGTACAGTCAGGCCTCCTTGTTTGCTGGGGTTAGGAACACAGGATCCCTTTGAAAATGGAAAGACGCACGCAAAATGCTTTTTAAAAACCCGAGATAATATCTAGCTCCCCCAGGATAACTCTATGGTCAACTTCTGTTGGATGAAAAGTTCTCTGTATACATCTCTATGAATGCCTAAAGAAATATAATCGCTAGGATTCTCTAGATCCTCCAGAATGACCCTGTGGAAAGGATTCAGCAGAATTTGACCCATAGAAATACATATGAGCAAAGCTTTTTAACTTGTGGGTCGGAGAAGAGAGGGTAAAAGCAGGGGGTGGTTCCTTCTTTCCCTCTTCCACTTCTGCATTGCTCTTCCACCTTGGCTGACAACACTCCAGGTAATGAGTGATGGCTTTTGCACTAGTGTGGATGTTTTCCTTAGCGGTACAGTTGGTGTCTCTTTGCCATAATTTGAAGGCTTTCCTTTTCTAGTAGTACAGTGTTATCTGCATATGTTAAATCGTTGATGTCCCTTGCTCCAATTTTCACATCTCCTTCCTCACAGTCAAATCCAGTGTTACATATGCTATGTTTACTGAACAAGTTAAACACATAGGATGTTAAAATGTAGCCTTCCCTGATCCCGATACCAATTGGAAATCAGTCTGTTTCTCCATATTTTGTCCTAGCAATGGCCTCTTGTCCTGACACATTAGGATAATAAAATATTGTGGTACACCTATTTCTTTAAACAGCACTGCATAGCTATACACAATGAAATATTGTATTACAGTAGAGCCTCGCTTATCCAACCTTTGCTCATCCAAAGTTCCTTATTATCCAACACAGTCTACCTCCTACCCGGATCCACAGCTGTTTCAATACATTGAGATGTTTTGGTGCTAAATTTGTAAATACAGTAATTACTACATAATGTTATCGTGTATTGAACTATTTTTCTGGCAATTTGTTGTAATTTGGTGCTTAATTTGTAAAATCATAATGTAATATAATTTGATGTTTAACGGTCTTTTCCTTAATTCCTCCTTATTATCCAGCATTTTTGCTTATCTAATGTTCTACCGGCCTGTTTATATTGGATAAGCGAGACTCTACTATAAGGCATAGGCTGATTTCTTCTGAAATCTGCTGGTGTGCTCCAGTATTCAATAAATATTTGCGATATGATCCATAGCTTCTCCTCTCTTTCCTGAACCCAGTTTGGGCATCTGACTTTTTCTGCTCTATGTATGGTAAAGATTTTATTTTGGAATATTTAGCATGGGAGATTAATGCAATGGCAGAGTTTTCTGCAATCTTTCTTAGGGACTGGAATGTAC
The DNA here is from genome assembly GCA_030556195.1 of Anolis apletophallus. Classification (NCBI taxonomy): domain Eukaryota; kingdom Metazoa; phylum Chordata; class Lepidosauria; order Squamata; family Anolidae; genus Anolis; species Anolis apletophallus. The sequence continues at coordinate 61,229,851 of JARBWK010000007.1, read as the reverse complement.
ACCGAGTGTTTCCAGTCTATGCGTCATTTTTTTTCTTTTTCATATTTGTTGACAGATATCTAAAATTTAAGTGGATTCTTTTCTTCTTCTTTTTTTTGGAAAAAGCTCTATTGGTATGCCATCTGTTCTTAGTGATTTATATTTCTCCCAAGTGCTTTGAGTACAGCTTCTACATTATTTTCTAGAACTGTGGATTCATCTTCAAACAGTTTTTCTTTTAATGAATCCTTCTATCTCTTTTATATAAATTCTTCAGTGTATTTTTCCCATCAGCTTTTTATTTCTTTTTGATCATGCAGTGAACACACCTGCTGGCTATATAGCATCTCCATTCTTGATTTAAATTACCCTTGGATTTCTTGGATCTTGATTAAAATACGAGCGAGTACACAAAGAATCACTGTAGTTTTAGACTGTTTGTTATAGACCAGCCTGTGGCTTACTTTCTTCAATATCAAGAGCTATGAAAGATATTAGATCTATTCAAGAAAGGCTGAATAGATCTGAAAATCCAATTTTAATTCCATTGTGAGAAGGTGCATTCTAAACGTAAAGGTGGATTTTATGTTTTCAAAAACAGAGAATTAAAATTGTATATCCCTTTTGTTTACATTCTTCCTAAAGGTTATTGCAGGTAAACATGAGCTGATAGAGACTCATTCGACCACCTGTAGACTCCTCCCACGTCATATCATGCAAATAAATTGTAACTCTAGTATCAAATGAATGTAGAGGGGAATTGTGAGGGTTAGTCTTTTAAATAACATCTTGATTAATTATGATATCTCAATACATCAAAATCGAATATGCTTTGTGGCCTTTAAAAAAACGAGTCCTGATATTGTAGTATTTATTTCGCTATCCATGCAGTAGTGTTGATATGAAGCAAGAATGGAAAATGGAATAGCATGGGTTGGTATTTCTAAACAGGAGAAGGAGGCCTGCTATTTGTGTGTGTGTGTGTGTTGTGATTATCAACAGTAGTTCTGTGTTTACCATAACATATGAAATTCCACCCTAAGGATATGGCTTCCAAACAGATTGTCTGGAGTTTTTAAAAATAATTCTGAAGTTTTCTCCTGTAATGCACTGTATAATGAAGGGTGGGTGTTTTCTCTACATTTAAATTTCTGTTAAAATATTTACTGCTAATTAATAGGGGTTTTTATGGGGGCATATTTCTCTTGTAACCTTGCTGTGCCTATTTCCAATGTCTGTTGCCTGGGTAACCATTTCCTGAGCCAAAAAAAGTAGAAATACAAAACAAAATGATTCTAGCTGGTTAACTTGGATTTAATGTACACCAGTATGTAACAATTAGGAAATCACAGAATCAAAGAGCCGGAAGAGACCACAGGGGTGATTGAATACAACTCCCTACTATGCAGGAATACACAATTTGAAGCAGTGAATTCTTAGGTCCCACCCCTCAATTGTCCTCTTGCTCCTCAGGTATTTCCTCAGTATTATTTTTCTGCCATGCAACACTAAGCCTATTTTCTATCATTCATATCTTTGTAATAGTTTTGCGCTGCTGCCTTCTGTTCCTCTGTTTTAATATAAATACACAGAGAGATGCTTTAGCTATGCACATACAGATGTAGACACACACGTATCCAGATGGAAATTATGAATACTAAAGTGATGACACAGATTGGTAAAAAGACAAATCAATGAGTCCTAAAGCAAGACAAGCCTGAATTCTCCTTAGAAATGAAGATTTTTAAATAGAGACTGTTGTACTTCTGACTTATCATGGCTCACATGACTCACAAGTAAAAACAATAATTATTGGTAAGGGAAAAGCTAGTTGGAAAAGAGGAAGGTGTTATATTTCACTGGGCTCAACCTAGGAAGCAAAGGCATTGAGCCTGCAATACTTGAACACAGCTGTTTAAAGTAGGATGACTTGGAGATCAATCATTTATAGGATTGACATAAGTTGGAAGTTAACAACAAAAAGAACAGCAAAACTGAGTATATCATATGAAGCTGAGACAGGAGAACAAATAGGAGACACATCACAATTTTCACCATACTCTAACTTCCATTGTTCTGAGAGCACCTTAGACTCTCTGAAGCCTGAAGGAAACCATTTCCAATCTGCCTTTTTTGAAAACCGAGACAAGGCAGAAAGCACAGCTTGTTCCTGTCTGTAGTCAGCAATCTGTTGAAACTATTAAGCTGGTCCACTGAGCTGAGTAACCAAGAGCTGAACAAAGGCTGCACCACTTGCTCTAGACCTCTCCTTCATGCCCCCAAATATTGTTATGTTGTCTGCGGCACAAGAGACAATGACAGCCTTTAGTTAAAAAATAACAGCTAGCTTCAAACAAGACAGATCTCAAGCAAAGTTATTTTTCTGTTGCTAATGAGCTGAAATTTTATTACCTGTCATTTATTTCCCTTTCTCCCTGATTCCCATGTGTCTGCACTGAAATCCCCCCAGGACCATGATTCTCAACCTGTGGGTCCCCGGGTGTTTTGGCCTACAACTCCCAAAAATCCCAGCCGGTTTACCAGCTGTTAGAATTTTTGGGAGTTGAAGACCAAAACATCTGGGGACCCAAAGGTTGAGAACCACTGCCCCAGAAACACTGAACTTCAACAGGAGCAACGTCTGATAAAAATGTAGCCCTGTGACTCTACCATCACCACACTGTTTGCATGGAGAAGCCAGTGGAGCTTTGATACACCTTGCATAATGTATTTTCTGCATTTTGATTTGCCAATAAAGGTATAATTCTTTTGTGGAACTTATTTTAAGAACAGGAACCACTCTCACAAATGGAGTGTTGTGAAAAGTCTACATTCATTTTCATGACACATCTGAGAACTTCCCATTCAGTCAAGCTTGTATAGTGGTGGTAATACTTGGTGGTAATGTGATCACCCCCTCGTCACTATATTTGTTCGTTACTTTTTTTAAGAGTAAACAGATTGCATTGAGATGCTGGGCTGAACTTCCACCTCTCTGTGTCAGTGAGAAAAGGCACAAGAATCTGAACTACTGGAGGTATATTGGGCTAGGGAAGTGAGCAATTCAAGCCTTTCTGTCCTCCAGCCCTGTACAGCTCTGTTTCTTACTAAAGTGTACAGAGGAGAGACGTCAATAAATTAACTAGTTCCAAACTAGGGATAGGCAACTGTGGGTCTCAAAATGGTATCTGATTATCAGAATTCCTCTCCACTGGAATGGCAGACAGGCAAGAGTTAGCTGCACATTACAGTCAACAACAAATCTGTTGGGGTTTTTTTTTTGCAATGCACACCTTCAAAATTGAGATGCGCATTACAATTGATGGTGTGTTATACTCAAGCAAATACAACACTTCTCCAAGATCTGCTTATGAATGAATACACATGAAGCACAGATTGGATCTTCCCATCACTAATCAAAATGAGACAAAGCAAGTCCTTCCAAATGACAACTCTTCTTTAAAATAAACAACAGATGTGTAATGTGAGATTTATGGTGACATCTCTATCTTTCTTTCTCTCTTTTTAGCACTGAGGACCACTTGTTACGGCCTACACCAAGTCACATGTTCCATTGCAAGTTTAGTCAATTCTCCTTAAAATCTGGTTGGCAAACTGTCAAGAAAAGAGATGGAGACATGAAATTGCCAGATGACGCAAGCATCTAAGAAAAACCTGGCAAGAAATCTCATTTATTGATTCTTTTACTGAAGGGAAAAACTAGGGATTTTTCCTGTTATAGCTTTCTTTAAGTGGAAGTGGAAACTGAGCTTTAAAATCTTGGTTTTAGGAAATACTTCACATGCTACTTATTAGCATAATTCCAGTAGAAATTACTCCAGAAAAGATTAAATACAATGCTTCTCCCACTTCTGCTGCCTCTTTGCGTACTGTACCAACCACACAAACCAGCTGAATATATTTTCATTCAAATCAGATCAAGTCTCTTTTGCTCTTTGCTGCCTCTCCACTCCCTCAAAGACACAAATATAACAAATTTGAATGGCAGTGAAACAGAAAATATGGGAACTGTACATGCTTTTGACAAGAAAAACATACCTTTCATTTCTTTCAATAGATTGAGCTTACCATTAATGCAAAAACCAAATCAAGACCTTTTCTTAGGCATTAACGAGTGCTGCGTGAGCATTCTGCTTGGTTTTGCTCTCATGTTTTCCAAGGGGTGTTTTAAATTCACTACACGTTATGTTAGCTAAAACTTCCTGTAAAACCCAACACTGCTTCCAAATTGCTGCGTGCCTCTTTCAGTAACAGCACACGGATGATGCTACATTCTCCCATGAGATTAGTAAAGGCATTACAAAAGCAAATGGAGCAAGAAAAACAAAGTAGGCTAGAAATAGCAAAGCTTTTTTTGGGAAGGGGCAGCAGCAAATACTTACACTTGTACAGCAGAGAGTCTCCATGCAGCCAGAAGAGAAAGATAAAAGAATATAAATGGGCAGAAGATAAAGCAAAAGCAGAGCAGTTTCAAGAGAGGAGGGAGGTAGCAAGCAAGCAGCACTAAAATTTTGCAAATAAAATAAGACTGAAGCAGAAGTATTGAAGCAGAAATATGCAAAAATGAAATACAAACCTTGAACATTGAGGAGAAAATTGCAACACCTCCATATTAGATGAACACAGGTGTGAGGGAGAGAAACTCTCCTTGGTTTCATTCATACAGGGCTACAATTTCTGGGTATATGTGGTTAAATGTTGAATTTGCAATAATCAAAGGTACTAGTGACTTGGACTACTGACCAAATGAAAGAAATATGGCAAAGTAATTTTAAAAATATCATGAGGATCTTTATTTTTAGTTGAAATTTTATCGGTTATATATCCCTTATCCAAAATGCCAATTATTGTATTTCGCCCCCAGATTTTGGAATACTTGGGATATACTTGGAGATGGGACCCAAGTCTAAACAGGAAATACATTTACATTTCATAGTCACCTTATACACATAGCCAGCACTGTATACATAATATTTTAGTAAGTTTATTCATGAAGCAAAATTAGTGCACAATGGACCTTCAGAAAGCAAAGGTGTCGCTATCTCAGCCACCCAGGTGGATGAGTCTGGATTTTGCATTATTTCCGAATTCTGGATAAGGGATGCTCAACTTGGATAGGCTTCTCTTCAGATAAATATGGTGTGATCATTCAACCTGAAACGTATATATTTTGGTATTCTATCACACGCTGTGATGTTTCATGTTTAGTTTTCAACATCTGGGATAGATAAACATTCAGCAAAAGAAAAACTAACAATGAAACAAAAATAAATAGGCTATCTTATGTAGAAGGTTCAATGGAACCTTTTTCCCAGGCAAGTTCAGAAATTTGTTATCATAGCGGAAAATTGTCTATAACGCATGTGAGCACACACCCTTTTTCATAATTTGCGAATGACACATGTTGTGTCCATTTTTTGTTTTCATAAAAATAATATTTTTCATTTTTGTTTATATATGCACACACTGATTTTAAAGAACCATCTAACACAATGATTCTCAACCTGTGAGTCTCCAGGTGTTTTGGCCTACAACTCCCAGAAATCCCAACCAGTTTACCAGCTGTTAGGATTTCTGGGAGTTGAAGGCCAAAACATCTGGGGACCCACAGGTTGAGAACCACTGATAACAGAATATATAAAGTGTGAAGGCAATGTTTCTTCAGCATTGAAAGAAACAAAGCTGAAACTCTCTTCTGTAATTTTCTCAGCGAATAAACCATTCCTCCTAATGAGCAATTTTTTCATTAAATGTTGTACACATATTAGCTTCTATAGCTTTTCATTTTACACAAAGTCGTGAATTTATAGATTCTACATATGCTTGAGATCGAGAGTTAAACCACAGACACTTGGAGTCCAGTTCTGTGTTTTGCTGTTGATGCTGACTTCCAACAGTGGCTCACATATTTTTTTTAAAGTTGTTTATATGATTAGTATTACGTATAACAAATGCCTTCCTCAGCAGCCATTAAACTCTCCCACTCTGCATACCACACTTCAACAAAATAAAAACTTAAAACAAATGTTCTTCAGCTAGCTGAGCATCTCCCATCCTGGGTAAATTCTGTAAAACTGGTGCCATCACTAAAAAGGCACCTATTTCTGTTTAATACCTGAAACCTTGGTGGATTTCAGAGAATAAGGCCTCTGAAAGTCCAATGAGGATTCAAATAGGTCCAAGTGTGCATATGCTTAACTCTTGAGAGAAGACAAAAGATACTTTAGTACCACAGAAACCTTGTATACTTTAGATCAGTGGTTCCTAATGTTTGATCTTCCAGGTGTTTTGCACTTCAGCTCCCACAATTCCTAACAGTGGTAAGATAGCTAGGATTGCTGGGAGTTGAAGTCCAAAACAACCGGAGAACCAAGGATTGGGAACCACTGCTTTAGCCGTATCACTTGTTCCTCATTCTAAAGCCACAAGTTCCAACACAACAGACTTTTATGTCAACTACTGCCTGTAAGCAGAGGATTTCTTAATTTGAAGAAGAAGTCTGACTCTGTAGGTTGGTGTTTATTTCAATTTCTAATCCAAAGAGCTGGCGTTGTCTGTAGACACCTCCAAGGTCATGTGGCCGGCATGGCTGCATGGAACACCGTTACCTTACAGCCGGAGTGGTACCTATTGATCTACTCACATTTGCATGTTTTCAAACTGCTAGGTTGGCAGAAGCTGCAGCTAACAGCGGGAGCTCATGCTGCTCCCCAGATTCGAACCTGCGACCTTTTGGTCTGCAAGTTGAGCATCTCAGCACTTTAACCCACTACTAAAAGTAATGAATTTACTTATAGTTAATTACTCTGAGGTGGTCAAAGAAGATGAATTATAAAAGCAATGTAACAAATAAGAATAATGTTCCATTAATGGTAGAATGTGCAATGGTTGCTACTTATTTTCAAGCATTAAATATGTTTTTATAGGAGTTATCACATGTTTTTTTTCAAGATTTGTGTCATTCTTTTCCAAATCTGGAGTATTTTCCTAAAGTAATAAAATAAGTAATGAGCAGTGCCACACAGGTTTTTTTTAATTCTTGTTATGAATCATGACTACAGAAGCTGCTTGAGTTTCTTGAAGGTATATGTATTCACACTACCTCAAAGTGTAAAGCTTATTTGCAATCTAAGAGGAGGCCATACTTACCCCTGATTTTCAGTATAACAATGGCTGACAATTACGAACAGCTGCCATAACTAATAGAGCCAGTGGCAAAACTAATTTCACGGTACCATTACTTTCTTTCTCTTATCCATATCATATCACCTTGCAGGCTTCCCATCTTGCATTATTTCCAAACCATCCCACTTCCAGTTTCTTCCTCCCCCAATCTGAGATTCTCTACTTATTTATTTATTTATTTACTATATTTCTACCCTGCCCTTCTCAATACGGCTTACAAGGCACAATTAGATGCTGGCAACAATACACAATATAAAACACTAATACAACAGGATTAAAACATCAACACTAACACATCAGCTATCCAGTTAATATAAATCCATATTCAATCAATTGTTTATCTCTAAAGTAGCGTTACTTGTAAATCAACTTTCTTCCTGAAAGCTAGGAGGGATTCTGTTATTCATTTTGGGCCACAGCCGAGAAGGCCCTGTCTGAATTTGCTGAGTTTCTCCAGATCTTACTTATTCCATGGGTGTGTATGTGTTAGTGTCATGTAATCCCTAAGTAAACAATAAGTTCTGTTATTCATTTTCACATGACTGAATTTGCTGGTTTCTCCACTACTAACCTTTTTCATCCTTATCCCAAGAACAAGTGGATTCTATGCCTTCCCCGGCCTTTTTAAAAAATTGGGTTTTACTCTAATATTGCAAGGAACCAAACTCTTGCAGTATCGAGATTGGCATTTAAAAAAGGATAAAAAAGCAGAAAACCTCACTATTAAAGGCAAAGAAAAATAGCAATCTACTAAAACAGCAATATTTCTTTGTGTGTGTGTGTTTGTATATATATATATATATATATATATATAGAGAGAGGGAGAGGGAGAGGGAGAGGGAGAGGGAGAGGGAGAGGGAGAGGGAGAGGGAGAGATATTTTAAGTGACTGTATTATGGTAGAGTACCAGGGGACTCGCTGCTGATTAGGAGACCGCCTTTTTGCCCATGTCATAGATTTGATTCAATGTGGGCAAATCTGACAACTCCTATCCTACGTGTTTTTATACTTTTGAAATGGAATATCCTGGTTCCTGAGTTCAGAAGACAATCTCAGACCATCTTCTCTCCCTCCCTTTTTCATGATTGTTTCTGATGTTTTACTAATTAATTATGACAAAGCTGACAGGAAGTCCCCCCACATCATTGGATCAGCTATATCACCAATTGTACCCTCAAAGGATTGGGGGTGGGGGGCACGCATGGAATAAGGTCTTCTATGGCCATGTCCCTCTCAATCTCTCAGTTACTTCCAGCCCTCCTCGGTTACTCCACTGCTATCTCTAAGGCTTTCTTTTACTAGCCAGTGGTGATTGGGTCCCCGTCCCCTTGTTTTCAAGCAGACAGAAGTTTTCCAATGAGAAAAGCTGACCTCCAGTTAGCTACCATCTTTACTTCCAAGAAATATTTTTGGCTCAATTCATTTGTTTTTTATTAAAATGTTGGAATTTCAAGGCATATACAAAAATAAAATAGACAATTGAAAAAAAGACAATAGAAAATAACCGGACTAGGTAAAATGTGAAATGTACAATTTGGTAGCTCAGAGTCAAACCATGGTCACAGGGCCCCATTTTGTACAGATGAAAATGGTATCGCCACCAATCAGGACCACAACAGGAAGACATTATAAACTAGGGCACCACAAAATACTTTTCCTGTGTCTTCACGTAATTCTTTATGCTCAGCCAGTTATGTGGAGAGAGGGGCATTTCCTCAAGTACCATGGTCCCAAGCCCTTCATGGCTTTACATGCCATCGCCAGCACCATGAACTCAGTCCAACAACAGAGTCAGTTCCTTGAAAAACACTGTCATATATCTACTATATGTTCCTGCTAGAAGTCTACTGTTGTATTTGCCATTTTAGTATTATCCTCATAGGAAGCTCCATTTAATACAAGGTACAACAGGTGGGCTTACAGTGACACACATGTCATGCCTCAACAGCAATTACCTAAACATTTCAAAAATTGCAACATATTAAAACAGAGTTAAAACATATTAAAATTAAAAACTTAGAAAACATATCATCCCAAGTTCATGGTTTGAGTCCATTCCAAGGTCAAATTGCACACGCTTTCTAGTCAAAATACCGCATTGCCCTCATTTCCAAAGGCCTACTCACACAGCCAGGTTTTGACTCTTTTCCTAAAGGCTAATGGGCAGGGAGCTGCTCTGATGTCGCTAGGGAGGGAGTTCCACAACTGAGGGCCACCACTGAGAAGGCCCTGCCTCTTGTCCCTGCCAGCCACGCTTGCGAGGCTGGCGGGACCATGAGCAAGGCCTCCCCATAAGATTTTAATCTATTCATGACCCAATGTCTCTCTAGAGCAGTGGTTCTCAACCTGTGGGTCCCCAGATGTTTTGGCCTCCAACTCCCAGAAATCCTAACAGCTGGTAACTGGCTGGGATTTCTGGGAGTTGTAGGACAAAACACCCGGGGATCCACAAGTTAAGAACCACTGCTCTAGAGAATAAAGGTCATACATATTTTTAAAAGAAAAACCACAACAATAGGTACCAGCAGGTCACTGTGTCTAAAAAAATCAGGGGTGTCTTTGTATAATGGAATCTTGTAACGATGGTAACAGAAACAAAGTAACATGAACCATACCTGTAAAATATACCTGCATTTCATCAAAGAACTAATGCAAATACACTAGGAAAACCTTATAGTAAAAATAGCAGCCATGAAAAAAAAATCATTCTTGGCAGTTATGGTCCATATCTCTACACCTGCCTGAAAGTTAATAAGATAAAAAGAAACATCAATCCAATAATCTCTTTGAATATTCTGTCCCAATTCTGTTCTGTATCAAAGATCTGTTTTCAACAGATACATTCACTTGATCTTAGGGGGAAAAAGACCAAAAAGCAATACAGGGCTCATATTACAACCTATACAATAGACAATGGACAATTACGTGATATCTTAAACACTGACAGAATGAGGCTGGCATAAACTTCTATGGACTAGGAAAGCCTCATTTCACCCCATTTCACAGTATTACTTCCCTCAAAATATTAGTATCTGAGTTCATCCAATGAAACTGAAAGGTAGGAGAGTCTAAAAAGATGAAATAACATTTTTTTTCAAAAGGTATATTTATTTATTTATTTTATTTTTATTTATATTCTGCTCTTCTCACCCCGAAGGGGACTCAGAGCGGATTACAATACACATACTAGCAGACAATTCCTGCTGTTTTTCACATACACAACATATAAACGAACAGAGGCAAACTCTGGCCACCAGGGGGAGCTGCTGCACTCCTCATCTTTCAGCGTCCCTTGCTGTTCCTTTCTGCATTCCTCAGAGTTCCTGGAGTTCTTTTACTGGCCTCATAATTCAGTCAAAATTTGCCTCCCCACTTAATGTGGTGCCTTTATCTCCTACTTGACAGATGCAACTGTCTTTCGGGCTGCAAAGGTCGACAGCAGGCTACACTTAAAGGTTGAGCACCCACCTCGAGCCGGGCAGGCCTCAAACTCATGACCTACTGGTCAGAGAGATCTTATGCAGCTGACACTTAGCCAGCTGTGCCACATTTCACAACGTGGTAGTCAAACTACCACGTTGTGAAAAACGATATATTGATGACCACCAACTTTAGAATTTCTGAAGAGGAACTAGACACAATAGGATTAGATAAATACACAGAAAGGCAAGGCTACCTGTGGCTATTGGTCATTATGGGTTTAACTTAGATGCTGAGTAACTGAATGCTGGGAAAACACATGCAGGTGGGTGATATTTTATTAATGCTCTACTGTGGGTTTCCAACAGACATTTGGTTGACTGATGTGGGAACAGCACTACCTCCTGCCTTCTTATTTCTTACAGTATATAACATGTTATATTCCAGTTGAGTACACGTGTATGCAAGTCTATGCACATATATAATGTCTTTCATTGTCTAGCCCACTCTTGCTTGAATACAAGAATTAAATGTGTATGTGAGCTGTTATAGGTGTCTGTATACAAAAACATAAATCCATATGTATATCAACAGAGAAAAATAAAACAGCAAGATAAAATCAATATGAAAAGCAAAAAGTGTGCATTACACCACACTTGATAAATATAAGTGGCTGAAGCTTCAAGATTAAGAATTCAATTTTCTAACTTGAGCTAGCCATCCAGGAGAAATAAACAAACAAAGGCTTTAATTCAGTTAAAATCATGGGGGGGGGGGGACCACGCAGAACCAGAGACAAAAGCAGATGTGATATCATGTGTAAGAACTGATCAGCAGCACCCTTATAAAGCTCACATGGCAAATTCTCAAATGTCCTCTCACTAAAAGCCATGAATAATGAAAAACACCACAATGGTTCCATGGCAGATAGAATCATGACCCAGACAAAATGTTTTATGTTGTCACATACTCTCATTTACAATGGTAGAATTTGATTCATTGCAGTTGTGAAGCCTTTTCTGCCAGCAGTCATAGCTGGAAGAGGCAGCCACACAGCATAAGCAGATAAAAGAGATAAAGTGAAAGAAAAAAAAACCCAGTGCTTTCTTTTCCATTGTCTGCTGTACTCCTTTTCGATAAATGCTATGGATGTGACAGGCACTGACTTACTCAATTTTTAAAATATAAATGGACAAGAGGATCATTTGTGGACAAGGGCTAACTAAAGGTGTCTTACCATGCATGTGTCTAAGTCTTCCAAGCGTTCTATTTCAGTCAGCTCCTCAACTGTGATAACAGATCTTTTAGTAGGCCTTTCCTCTGCCAGCTCAATGTCTAACGATTCTTGGTGAGGTAATGGCTTGCCTCGTCTTGTCAAATGATCAGCCTGAAAGAACGGTTAAAATTGTAACCAAGTAGCCTTTGAAATAAAATAAAATGGAAAAACACTAGTGAAAAGTAGGGGGTTTTTCACTTCAGAAAATTGGATGAGGTCTTATAAGTCATCTTGTCTTGATACAGGAAATTCATAGCTCAGAGTTTGGAAATATTTTTAGTTACTTTTTGGTCTATCGCAACCAGGATGCAGCACTTCTGAACAATACAAAAACTGAGTATTTAGTTTCAGGGCCAAATCTAAGAATGATACTAAACAATAAAGTCTTCAAGAGGAATATAAATACATTTAATACAGATCGAACCCCTATCCCCTAATTTATCTTTCAACCAGTCTGGAGTTTTCTCCTACATCCAGTCAATTAATGATATCAGGCATGGACTTTCCTTTGATTTTAAGGAAGAAAAACCAGATAATGCTGGGTGTTATCAGCACATTAAACTGAATCACCAAATTTTGCCCAATTCTTCACAGTAGTTTCATTTAAATGACAAACAGAATGGAAGGAAAATGGAATGTGAAAAGACATCACAGACTGGGTTGGGAAACCTGCAGCCCTCAGTCTTGCCCTAACTTCTGAGTACATTCCTAACCTCAGAAAACTTATGCAAGGTCAACTCTCTGCCAATAATGCCTTTCCTTTCCCCAGTAGTATACTTGTTGGGAGTATAAAGAGACAGAATGAACACATAAAAGAGTGAAAAAGACACATAGAGAAGATATGGGCTCTATTACTTTTGGAAGTTGCCATATGTAGCTAGTTTGAGCCAGACCTTCACCAGCATGGGCCCCAAAAATTACTCTTAAGGCTTTTGGCAGATAAAAGATACACCACTGCTATAATCCATTGGCCCATCATCTTTTCAAGCTATTATTCCAAAAAGAACCAGAAGCACAATGAAATGTTATTTTTGAGTCCTACTGTAACTAGACAATCCATAAAGATAAAATGATTGATAGCACTGAAAGCTACTGAGAAACCTATCAAAACCAACATGGACACATTTTCCCCCTTCCCCCCTTATAGCTGGCTTTCTGCCTTCTTTCTTTTGCCAGCAAGCAAACACATTTCTGCTTGAATGAGTACAGTGGGCCCTCTGGATCTGCATGGATTCAGTCCCAAGATCTTTCCCCACATATTTATTCCATATCATTAAATGATGCTGATGTTGATACTGCTGCCATTTTATGTTATAGTATGTGACAATTTAAAACCAGTGAAAATTGCAGATCCACAACCTGCAGATTCAGATGATCCTTGGTAATTGCTTGTGAGAAATTTTATATGGATATTTTATTTTAATGTTTGCATGCTTTATGATGTTTCAAGGTGATTTTGGATCTAAAAATGTATTGTTCAGGTTTTATATGATTGTTTTTGTGAAGTACCTTTGGTTCTGTAAAAAAAAGGCAACACATGCATGCAATAATTAAATGAACTAACGCTTCTGCACGATCACTGTCAATATAAACATTGTAATACAGACATTTTTTCTATTGTGGGCATGAAGTGTTCACTGGGGCAACTCTTGTATATGTCACAAAGTAGTGGACATATATTTGGAAGTCCTCACACAAGGGAACACAAGCAGAGCAAGAACATCATGGTGAGGTATTAAAATACCTCGAAAAACCGAGTCCCAGATAAATACTCACCAGTTTATGGTGGCAAAGTGACAGGGCATCAAGAATCTCATCTACTATTCGATCTGAGAGAAATGAGGCAACTGTCAGCTTCACTTCACTGTGGGGAAATTTGAAGTGAAAATAGCAAACATTAATTCAAATAAGAAAATCTTGCCATGCTTTACCAACTTGGTTGTGTGGTACAAATGTTAATAAACAACTTAGGAATACAGACTATTTTTCTATATACCTCAGTACTGTCAATCTTTTCTGGCCATGGTACACCAGGGCTTCAGGCAGGATTATTTCCTTGCCTGACTTAAGAGATTCCTGGTATTGCCCGATGGTCTGCCAACCAAGTATTAACCAGATCCAACCCTGCTGAACTTCTTAAAACAGACAAGATTAAAATGCCTGAAGTAATACAGTGGTCTTTGAAGAGAAACTGAGAAATTACTTCACATGTAATTATTATGGTAACCTTAATCTCAAGAAAAGATATATACCATATTTTATTATGAAATTATTTCTAACAATTAGGAAAAAACCCATCTAGATCAGGAGGTGGCTGATATGGTCTTCTAGATATATTTGTTCTACAATTTCTGGAAGCCCTAGCAAGCTTTTTCAGTGGGATTATCCAAACCAGAAACATATGGAGGGCGCTAGTTATCCATCCCAGATCTAAAATATAGAATATAAAGCTCATGCTAGAATTGATGTAATTATCCACTTTAATGTGTCACAAGAAATAAGTACGGCAAAAATAAATACTTGCCACAATGAAACTAATTTATTATTTCCACAGGGCCATCATTATATATTTACAAATGTGCCACCCATTTCATATATTTCTATAAATAATCTCTAAAGACGAGGACATATGTTTACAACACATCCTGTGTTGGGAAAGCATTCAAATCAGCTAACTGTGCTGGAGATGCATGTATTAGGATGCTTATGCAGGAGATGAGTCATAATAATCAGATAACACGTTCAAACACCTGAACTGCACAGTGCTGATACCCCCCTCCCCGCTACTTTCTGAGGGGTACCAAGGGAAGGGACAGCAATGTAAGCCAGCCCTTGTATTTCCCTTAGGACAGGCATGTCAAATGCATTTTCATAAGGGCCACATCAGTCTTATGGTTGCCTTCAAAAAGTCATTGAATCCATGGATAGGCAAACATTTTTTTTTCATAATGTTCGGTCCCCAGATGTTACTGAACAACTCCCATCACCTCTGATTATATCTCTCGGGGATAATAGGAGCTGCAACTCAACATCACTTAACATAGCGGGTCAGATTTAGTCATCAGGTCTGCAGTTTGACACATGTGGCTTAGGATGTAAATGCATGTTATGATTGTGATAGTATTGTTTGATGTTTTGTGTTCCAGAGTACAAGGTAGGTTTTTGCACCTAGTTTTCAAGACAAGCTGAGAAAGCAAATGTACTCACCTGATTTTATTAAGGATATCAATACCAGACTGCTCTAGTAGAACATTTTTTACAAAGGTCCGTGGAATAGAAATCTTTTCAGTGCATGCCTCAATCAAGTCTTGCCTTATGTTTGCTTTTTTCATTGCACTTGGACAAAGGTTTTCAGCAGCATCCACCATAGATTCAAGTAGTGTCTGTAGCACAAAGTGGAAGAAAACATATTGCACATATATGTCATGGCATCGTTTCATCCTAACACTGTGCAGGACTTTTATGCTTAAGAGTAATGAAACAATGCTGACATTAGCACATTACAAAGATTTATCAAACTAAGTGCCAAATCATATGTCTGTCTTTCAGCTAGAAATTTATTTCTGGATTGATTCAGAGGAATTTGTTTTTTAAAAAATTGCCAGCGTACTACTGGCATAAGCTGTAGTAAATTTCTGAATAGCCGATTATTTGTGGTTGCGTTCACAAAATACATTTCACAGGATATCGGCTAGGACGAATTGTAAAAATCAATAGAGACGTACACTTTTCCAATTAAATGTGGTATTTTCCTTTTTAAAGCAGTGTACCAAAATAACAAATCTAAATTAATCAGATTGC
The DNA here is from genome assembly GCA_030556195.1 of Anolis apletophallus. Taxonomy (NCBI): domain Eukaryota; kingdom Metazoa; phylum Chordata; class Lepidosauria; order Squamata; family Anolidae; genus Anolis; species Anolis apletophallus. Next base: position 61,214,169 of record JARBWK010000007.1, on the reverse strand, counting down.
ATTATGTCTGCATTCTTAAAATCTCAGCAATAAAGAAAAGATGTAACTTCTTGACTTTGTTTCTAAGATTTCAAGCTCTTCAAGGCTCTAATTCTGATTAAATATTGAGGAACAGCTCAGTACTGTAGGTTTGAGCACTTTATAAACATTTGCAAAACCTTTTATATACTGGATTATTTATGGTAAAATGGAAACTGCAACAGAAATGTATTTTCAAGGTACCAACATATGACAATTTAATGGAAGATTTAAAAATAACTTTCCAAAAATGTCTTTCACATAAAAAGTAACACATTTGGGCCCAGTCTACTTTTTAAAGTGTAATTTTAACTCACAGATGTTAGCAAATAAAGATAGAGCTAAATTTCTTAAACCATTGATCATGCACTTAGTATACTGTTTCTATGCTAAATGTACTTAAGTCTCCAGCATTGAATTTTGGGGAAAAATGTCAACATTTACATTACAAAAGTGTTTTTATGCTGCTGACTCATAGAATCTAGGAAATGAGTAAAAACACATCATTCTCCAATCTCCAACTTATTTGTGCATTCCGAAAAACCCAACCATTGTTTGCATTTGAGTTGTGGAGCCAAGAGAATGCTGAATGGCCATTCTGTTTAAGGCTATGTTTCCACACTTTGTGATTTCCATTAGCAAAAGACCAGCGAGCATTTGGAATTCAAGATATATTAAACTAAATTCTCTCACTCCCTTACTACTGACTCTTCTGACTTGTAAGGCCACAAGTTAGAAAACTAGGAATTCATATTGTATGCATTTGTTACATTATTTTTTATGTTTATCAAAATGCTTGTTGGTGTTGCACAAAACATCATAGAGATTACAATAAACAATTGCAAAACAGTAGACATAAAACCCACGACAAAATACAAAGCCAAATAATCCAGAGAGAAGTTTAAACCACCCCCTGGCTCTTCTTTGACTGCATGTGGGTTAAAGGCTACATTCAGACCTTGTTGTAGGCCAGATTTATTGCAAGCAGAGCAGCTAAACTGTGTGATCTGAAACCCCAATTTGGCTTTCCTTTCCTCTGAAAAGCCAGAAGAAAAATAACTATTATTGGGGTGTTTTTTTCCTTTTCTTTTACTTCTCTTGGCCTGTCAGAATGCTTGGCTCGGATGTCAAAGTAAATAAATTGTAAACAGAAAGTCCATGGTTTGCTTATCCATTTCAAGGTGCAGTCAGAACACTCATAGAGCATCCAAAACTATTCCTGCCTTTTTCATAGTAAGTCACATTCCTCAAGATGTCTGGCTGACCATGGTGGCCTAACCCAGTCAATGGGTTTGTTGTGTTGTTGAAAGCTTTCAGGGCCAGAATCACTGGGTTGCTGTGTGTTTTTGCTCCTGCCATCTGAAAGAATGTGAAAACTGGAGGATCCTCCAATTCTATATGGATGTCTATAGAAGTACGTCTTGGCTTGAACTAAGGTATGAGCCAGGTTTCCCAATGACAACAGAATTCAAATTACAAAAACAATGATTAATCATCATTTCATAGCTCAGACTAAAACACCTATAGTTATTCAATATATCTGCAAACTATGGTTTAATATCCTGGTTTGTTCTGATGTGAGTAATTATACAATGGGCTTAGTCTCAAATTTGAATACACACAGTTGGGAATTTTTTATATATATCTTTGGCTCTTTAATACTCTGATGTTTCACTAAAACTGATGAGCAAAGTCTTCATGTAAAAGAAAGGGAAACTAAACACTATCCAAATTGAAATATTTTCCTCCTCATTAACTTCTCTAATTCACCAAAATAATTAGCCATGTGGTATTTCTCTAGATCTTTATTATCTTCCCACTGATTGAAACATTTTCTTTTTGTTTCACATGATCAGAGGTTCAATTTGTAGTTTTAGAGCTGCTGGTAAGTTCACAAATATATCAATACAGGACACAGCTGGAAGCAGAATACACTGTGGGGGAAATGCTAACGCTGTCATGCATAGTGATTGTGCTATCATAAAGATATTCCTGCTGTTAAAAAATATCCCCAAAACTCCAGAAATTTTAGAAATAAGCCCCCAGTGGCGCAATGGGTTAAACTCTTGTGTCGACAGGACTGCTGACTGAAAGGTCAGTGGTTCAAATCTGGGGAGTGGAGGAGCTCCCATCTGTCAGCTCCAGCTTCTCATGTGGGGACATGAGAGAAGCCTCCCACAGGATGGCAATGCATCTGGGCATCACCTTGGGCAATGTCCGTGCAGCCAGTCAATTCTCTCATACCAGAAGCGACCAAAAGCAATAAAAAGCCTTGAAGTCACATAACAAAAAAAAAACAAACAATATTCTTCTTCAAACCCTTTTGACAAAAGACTTTGCTGAAATCTCATTAAATACAGTATGTGTTGGTAGATTCTCTCTTAGTTAGTATCTTATTTCTATGCCTACTAATTTTCAGGTACATAACAGTGTGCTACTCTCCTGTTTTCAACTCCAATCATTCCCAGGCCAACAAGGGGATGCCTGATGGGGCCTTTATCCCATTAATCTCACTACTGTTCCAGAGATGCCTAACCCTAATCCTAGCCATTGCTGCCCAATCACATATCTTGATATGATGTCAATTCGGCCCAGAAGGTAAGAATATGTGGACAACAGTAGTGAAAATGATCCAAGGTGAGGTTCCACTTGCACTATCTCACCTTAAACCTGTAGCCAAAACAACTAAGATGGTTGCCTGCCTCTTTAGGACACTTGCCACATTTCTTTCTCAAACCTCTTTATCAGTTATTACCTTGAGCTGGTCATCAACAACCCTGGTGACTTCCCCAGCCATTGAATCTAGTGTCTCCTGAATTGGGTTAGGTAAAGACCCATTTGCTCCTGCCCATGAAGCTCCGCCAAGATGATACAGATTTGGTAATAACTGTAAAAGAAATTGCAGTAATTTAATATGACAGCCAGAATAAATAATTCTAAATAATATGTATTAATAAATTAATATGTAACTAAATGCCTAAAAGTAAAGTTTTAATCATAATATTACCCATTGTAGTAAGGTCAGTTCAATAGGGATATCACTTACTGTTTTGGAATTTTTAGCATCTTTCATAAGTCTTTCTGCTGATTTCACATCTTCTTGTATTGTGTCAGAGCCACAGTTTCTTAAGGAGTTCAGATGGTCTTGTACTTTGACACATATTCTGTCAATCATCTATACAGCAACCAAGTGGGAAGCCAACAGAACATTAGACAGATGGCGACATGTGAGATGAACATAGCCATTTTATTTATCATGCCAGAAGCATATTGAGAATACAGTTATAAAGTATAGAAAGAACAAACAAAATTAAAAACTTGGCATTATACTAAATTTCCTTTGACCAGAGGCTGGCCACTTTTGAGTGCCTCTGATAATGAAGTGCTAGTCTTTTCCTGGAGGCAACTTTTCAGATGACTATAGTGGAATTAATAATGTGAAGACTTTAAAAATGTATTTATCTGATGTTTATCCAGTCCTTTAATACAAAATCGCAAGATTAAACACATAACATTATAATGGGCTCACTGGAATAAAAGGATGTACTTGGAGCTCTCATAATGGAGGAGCCTTTGAATAAGCTGGCTATGAGAGGTGCTTCCTTGGAATACTATTGCAGCTCAGTTTATTTATTTATTGTGTCAGGAGCGAACCAAACAGTTGTATTGCATTAAAAACAAACAAACAAACAAAACACAAAATTTGCAGACTTGGTATTCTATTAAATGTTCTTTGACCAGTAGCTGGCTACTTGGGAGTGCCTTTGTTGTTGCCATAAGAAGGTCCTCCATTGTGCATGTGGCAGGGCTCAGGTTGCATTTTAGTAGGTGGTCTGTGGTTTGCTCTTCTCCACACTCGCATGTCGTGGATTCCACCTTGTAGCCCCATTTCTTAAGGTTGGCTCTGCATCTCGTGATGCCAGAGCGCAGTCTGTTCAGCGCCTTCCAAGTCACCCAGTCTTCTGTGTGCCCAGGAGGGAGTCTCTCATTTGGTATCAGCCATGGATTGAGGTTCTGGGTTTTAGCCTGCCAATTTTGGACTCTCACTTGCTGAGATGTTCCAGCGAATGTCTCTGTAGATCTTAGAAAACTATTTCTCGATTTAAGTCGTTGGCATGCTGGCTGGTACCCAAACAGGGGATGGGCCGGAGACGTCACTGCCTTGGTCCTTTCACTACTTCCCGGCGGATGTCAGGTGGTGCAATGCCAGCTAAACAGTGGTGTAGGGTGCAGACACCCTGTGATAATGCAGCATGTCTCATTAAGAGTCACATCCACTGTTTTAGCATGGTGAGATGTGTTCCACACTGGGCATGCATACTCAGTAGCAGAGTAGCATAGAGCAAAGGCAGATGTCTTCACTGTATCTGGTTGTGATCCTCAGGTTGTGCCAGTCAGCTTTCGTATGATATTGTTTCTAGCACCCACTTTTTGCTTGATATTCAGGCATTGGTATCTTTACTATGCACCTCAGTGGTATCTTCACTGTTCTGGTGCCAATTAGATGGATTATTTTCATTAACCAGAGCTCACATGCTAAATGACAATTGTAATTGGGAATAACAGATTAGATAAAGTCAGAGAATGAATGCTTTGATTACTTCTTAGATTATCTGGAGTAGAATTAAAGTAGAATGCATCCTACCAACCTGCAAATGGATATTTTCATTTCCCCTTTCCACTTTCAAATACCAAATCTTATACGTTATCTCCCTTAATCTCCTTTAATTGTGCCACAACCCAGCTCACTAAGCATCCTCTCTTGATGTTCTTTACTCTTGACCCTTTACCCTGCATCTAATATTCTTCACGGGATGTAACAAATGAATAGGCTGGAGGATCCAGGTATGAACTGAACTCAAAAACGATCTAGTGTAATCTTATTTTCTTCTGTACTATCCATTCTAAAGCAACAACTATATAATATACCCTGGGATGGATCCAGAACTATGAGAAATGAATTCCGCTTAGGTTCCAACTGCTCCATCCCACTTTCAACTCATCATATCTATTTGCTTCATACAGCTATATCTTCACAATAGCAACTCTTCATAATACCATGAGAAATGAGTCAGAATTATGCTTGGAAAAATCCATGAAAGTAATCTCCATTTCATGTCTGTTCTTGGATTCTGTGGAACTTCTTCCATTGACTTAGATTTTTTTGAACAAACCCAATGAAAACTGTCTTAATTTTTTAAAGGCAGCTCACCTGTTGTGTTGTACTAGTAACTATGCCCTGCTGCAGCCTATAGGCTTGTTCCTGCAGATATTTCCGGGTTTCATGATTGCGAAGCAAATAGTTTTCTATCTAAGTACAGAAGTCAATGTTAGACACCATTCTACATAAGTGACCAATCATGCAAATATATCTCCACACCCACACAAAACGATGAAAAGAAAAACACAGAATTTTACACAATTTGTACATTAGTAGCATGTTTCAACACAATCTTGCAGCTGCCTACTCAGAAGTCAGTCTCATTAAATTATAAAAAGCTTACTGCCAAGTAAATGGTACAGAAACACAACTTTCATGTTTTATTACAATTTCCATCCATTTTAAACCATATTGTCTGAAAGATTTGACTGAAGTCAATGCAGTTTGCTGCAACACAGTAAGCATCTATCTACCTACAACATGAGAAGTCAGGAAACCACGGGAAACCTGGTTTATGGACACTATCCAAAGGGAATTCATAGCACCCTTGTTGTTAGCATAAAATGTTAGTAGACATAACTCTAATGTGTGATGGGTGCCAGGAAACACATGTCTCTGTATAACCCACTATCAACAGACTGGAGTTTGTGGATATGTTCCAATTGCAAAGTTGTTATTTCTAATCTTTTTTATTCAAAAACTCCTGTTCTGAGGTCTGAGATGGACTGCATAGGAAGACTGAGGGCCCTTCCAGACAGGCCCTATAGCCCAGGATCTGATTCCAGGTTTTCTGCTTTAAACTGGATTCTACGAGTCTGCACTTGCAGATAATTTGGGATAAACAGAAAACCTGGGGTCAGACCCTGGGATATAGGGCCTGTCTGGAAGGGCCCTGAAATGTCTTGGAACTGTTTCTTGTGCATTTCCATTTATAATATTGAGTTTATATCCATTTATCCTCTGGCACAGATATTGACCAGTTTGCCCAGTGTCATTATGAGCAATACCTTCTGAAGCGCCTCTTCAGTTTTCTCAGGACTTGTTTTAAGTGCTTGAGAAGCATCATTCACTGGTATAGGCATGAACCTTATAGTATAATTCCTTAGGAAAGAAAAAGGCAATACAATTTAAAGTAAAAAAAAACCCTTATTTATAACAGTTAAACAACAACAACAGCAGCAACAACAACAATTTTATTATTATACCCCTTCACCATCTCCCTGAAGGGACTCTGGGCAGTTTAAAAGGGGACAAGCCCAAAAATAAAGATCAAAACACACACATTAAAATAAAATGAAACAAAATAAAATCAACAACATCAGAAAAAACATTACAATCACAAAATACATTTTAAAAACCGTATAATGGCTGAAAGATTAAGCGCTGAGTGCGAAGGAACAGGAATGTGCAATCGTTCCTAGATAGAACCCAAGTAAAGTACAGGATGTGCTTCAATTCAGTTAAGGTTATAGCTAGGACTTGTCAGCTCCTTAATCTTGCGATTTGATGCACAGACATTTTGTTATATTATTATAAGCAGAGAGGTACATATTTTCTTTGGTAACATCATGATTCTTTGATACAAGCTGTGACATGAAACTGGACAATTGTATTCTACCTCTATATTCAATAACATTTGACTAAATAACGCATAGATAAATAGTGCCTCGTAACCATAACTAGAGTGCTTCTCAGAAATTGAGATCCTAATTCTCCATAAAGGTGCATAAACACAATGCATTTAATATCTCTTGAAATCAAACGTCCTTAGCATGGACTTCAATTAAGTAAGTAGAGATTGCACAGCAATCAGGCTAGTACCTCTGGGCTATATATAAATATATTAGTTTTATCTTCATAAAAAAATGTCAGCATGGTGTATGACAGTATGCATTATCTGATCAATATATTCAGTGACTAAAAACTGTGTTTCTACACTGTTTTGAAAGGCTGCCAATTGCAATCTACCATGCATATCTATTGTGAAGGAATTGCTATTTTTGTCTTTGTATACAAACACACACAAAGGCATACAAAGTTCCTCTGAACTTTTTTCAGTATGTTTGCCTTCACAAGAGCAAGATCAGCGAGAACCCTTCCTGTTTGTTAAATGGTATCTTTATTTCACAAAATTCTCTAATCCTCGATTCCTCATACCAAGATGCATCTTCACACCAGTTTAACTGCCATGACTCAATGCTAGGGAGTCATAGAAATTGGAGTTTTACAAAATATTTCACCTTCTCTGCCAAAGAGAGCTGACTTTTCACCAAGCTTCAATTAAACCACGCTAAAGTGGTTTGAAGTTTCATTGAGTCTACAGTGCTCCTTTACCTTTAGATACAACATTATACAAAATACATATTGACTGGCAGACGGATGGCTAGAAATACGTCATAGAAAATCCAGGAAAGGGAGCTCTGCATCAAGGTACAATCCAGATTTCATGGAATATTCTCACCAAAGAGGCTTTAAGAAGCACAACACTGTGCATATATTTGCCCAATGAAACTCTTGCTCCAGTGGACTTATTATGACCTTATATTTGATTCCAGGGATGCTAGACTTCTTCTTTGAATGTGATATTTTTCACTGTAATTTCAAAACCACTACTTTTGTAAACTGTAATGATTGAAAGCTTCCCTAATTTTCTTTTTTTCTTACCAGGGAAGCAGAAAATTAAGATAATCAATTCCTTAATTAATTTGTTTTGAATATGCCAACTATCGAGACTGCCCTAATTAAAAGCAAAATGTTATATATCAGCAAATATTTAGGTTTCAAAAAGAATGCAACTGACATGACATGTTTTCAGTCCAGGTATGGTTGTAGTTAGGGTAGGAGGAAAAATCTGTCTGGGACTGATGCGTGCGTAGTAGGCAGTTATACTGTCACTGTTGGTGGAATCCAAACTGTAGCTCTTTGTGTCTGACATTTGAGATATGAGGAAAGATCTAATTGTTAATAGTGGGCACAAGAACCACATTGGGCTGAGATATGCTATGGAGACTCAACTGTCTCTGACTGGCCCTCTAGATCAGGAATGGGCTCACTTAGACCCTCCAGGTGTTTCTAACTGGGTATTAGGAACTGTGGGAGTTACAACACCTCGAGGGCTGAAGTTTGCCCATGCGTATTCTAGATCCACTGAGTGGCTGGTAAAGAACAGGGAACAGTGGAGCGTCCAGCTGCCTCTCTATGGATGTCCAGCAATGAAGGCATCTTCTGAGATGCCATTGGGGTCCACTAGATGATCTGAAAGATAACACTGTGTGCCTGGTTATAGGGACACGGCCAGGTGCTCCTCCTGTGCCCATGCCCACCAATGGGAATATCAGGAGGACAGAACAGGTGAGTTTGAAGAAAGTATGGGATTATTGCTCAAGGGAGTGCTGAACTTCTCCCTCTCCAAAAATAAAAAGATACATGTCCTAGCATTACCTGAGATATATGTCACTAATAGGATGTCAGGCACAATATCAGGACAATAATAAACATGGCTAATTGAATCCCCTGCTACCACACTATGGTCTCATTCTGGCTCCAATTTCCCTGCTCTAGCTATTTACTGAAAAGAAATCAGCCATGCAAGGACTGGTTATGTGAATAAAATCTGCAAGAATTTGAGAACAAAGAGGGGGAACTCAAATCCCTCTTGTTGCTTCTTCATTGCACCAGCCTTAGCCAGCGTAAGTGAGGCATAATGGGAGCTACAGTTCAACAAACATCTGGAAAGCTATTCACTGTTCTGCTTTAATATGCAATAACTAGTTTGAGACAAAACAAGCCAAATTGTATTAGATAGAAGACTTTCTACTTCAGTCTTCAGGGACTCTTAATATCTCTCATGTTCTTGTTCAAGACTAAAGAATCAAGATGACCTTTTATGCTAACCCTCCTTTTGCTGAACAAATAAACTTCTATTGTAGTGTCCCAACTTAAGATGTCGGCATTTCACAGGGTAGTTCTCAGTAATGTTTGCCACTGGATTCACTTGGCATTTCACAAAACAGAGATAACACTACGTCCTTTCTTCAGTCCAACTAACTAGCAAGAGAAGGCAGCTAGCTTGCCTTTGCATGCTTTTTGCCATTAATATGTCCCCCTGCTGTGTTGTTTTGGAGAAGAAAAATCTTTAGAGATTTTCTTCCTGACTTTTCTCTCAGAAGACCTGCTTATTTCAGGCTGCCAGCTAAGTGACTTTATAGCTGAGTTCCCAGAAAACTTCAGAGGCATGAAGATTGTTTAATCAGATGGATAAACTTTAGCCCTGTTGCAAAATTGTGAGTGCTTCATGAAATCTCGTATTTAGCACAAACACAAGGCTGCTTCATTTTTTTCTTAGCTAATAGGACATGTTTTCACCATCACTATTTACATAGCACAGTCAGTCCCCAAGTTATGCACAAGATGGGCTCTGTAGGTGTGTTCTTAAGTTGAATTTGTATGTAAGTTGGAATCGGTACATTTTTAAGTGTAACTCCAGCCAAAAGCTCTCCCACGCACATATGCAAGCTTTGGCCAGCACAGGGAAGGGTTAACACTCTGTGATGTTTATTTTGCTGTCTGTGCCCCTGTTCAGAGGATTTCATCTCATTTTCTGTCCCTGCAATAATTGGATTTAGAAAAATTTGACTAGTTGTGGAAACAAGGATTGGTGATAAAACTTCAGTGAAGACACTTTTTCCTCATGATAGCTTTTCCAGATCTGAATTTCCCTTCTGGGTGATAGATTTATCTTGCTTCCTGTTGTCTTAACTATTTATTTATTTATTTACCGCATTTATACCCTGCCAACTTCTCAACCCCCGAGGGGGGACTCAGGACGGCTTACAATAAGCCTTGTTAAGAGGCTAAGAGTTGTTTGTAAACTGGATGTTCGTAACTCGGGGACTGCCTGTATATGTTAAGTGTTCAAATGTGTATACTTGTTACATCAATAAGATTGCTAGATAATGAAACCCATATTTAAAGCTCTCCTGTTATTAGGGTGGAACAATAAAAGCATGAAGGGATCTATTGGTCAGACTTGTTCATAACCAACTCCTAAACCTATCTACACAGCCAGATTACAGTCACAAGGTGTACTGTAGATATATCAAAGAACAGTAGCTCTATGTGGATCAACAAGTGAGATGCAATTGCTTAACCGGTTTTACTGTATACAAGCCTGTCCTAAACTGATTTGAGAATCTATTAGCCTTTTTGAGAATGCCAACTCTTCTTTGTTTAACTAATACATGACATTATTAACTAAATGTCAGCCACAGGAATCCTAGCCTTTTGCTGACTACCTATTGACTTATTTCTAACTGATGTGATTCTCATTTTTATGCCTGAAGCCTTTCTCTTGGGTTACAAGACGCTCCCCATTGCCTGTTCAATCATTAGCACTGTTTGAAAATGCATTAGGAAAATTGCCATAACCAGAATGCACAGCCATTGGCCTTTTCAGCATTATCTCATCCTGATGCTGGACTTGACACTGTTGGTCTTGCAACTGAAATGTCAATACATCACTCCTTATTGAACTGAAGTAGTTAAGATGAGAGAATGCGATATTCTGCTGGATTTCATAATGGCATAAAGATTTCAATAACAAATTTATAACATCATAGACTGTCCTTTTTTTAAAAAAAAAGTATTAGTCACAATGATGTAATTAAATATATAATTGCTTTCTTTCTTCTTTTCTTGTTGCTAAGACATTGGAACTATATTTATAGGAGGAAGAATTCATTCTAAATAATATGATTAAATCTGAACATTTAAGAAATTCCAAATATTATTGTAATATGATTCTTGAAACAACATTGGTTACTTTGAATGAATTTAAATTATTTTAAGAAAGATTTTTAGCTTGTTTTTAAAAGTTTTTATACATATATTAATTGAAATATTTTTTCCATTGTGCATCAACTTAGAGACCCTGGCAGGCTTAAACACAATGAATAAATGCCTTAAATATAATATAATGTAATATAATTCTGAGAAAAATACAAAAAAGGTGTTTCCAATAACGCTGAATTAGACTGTATAAAGTTCTGTCAGACAGTCTTTTCTTTCCCATGATGACAGGAAAGACTATCTTCCAAATTTGGTGTTTTGCACATTACAACTGGGACTCCAAGATAGAAAATGACTTGACTACTTATTTAATCTATTTATATCGTTAAGTTCCCTGGATTTCTCCCAGCATGAGATCTAAGACCGCTTCCAGACAGCAATTTATTGTGGGAGAAAAAGGGTTAAAATAACTCATTTTCTTTCACGTTGCTTTCATGCCCGTTGTCCTCTTAGTAACAACTGTGATACAATGGGGATAACCCAACCCCCCTAAAACCTTTAAAATAACGTAAGGTCACAATTACGACTCTCTGCATGCTTCCTGGTGTGTACCAATGTTGCGTCAGGAAGCAGGGGGAGGGGCATCCCCCCCCCCCAATTTCCTAGAGCTACATTGCTACGTTCCAGGAAACTGCAGAGAGGCCTAATTGTGGCCAGATAAGTTTTTCTTTTATTTTAAAGATTTTAGGGGAGGATTTTAGAGGGGTAGGTTCCCTCTTTGCAAATTGGGCTGTGCGGACTGACCCCTCGATAGTCCCAGGACTACCCGGGGGTCAGTCCCCATAGGTTCCATACTCCATTATACCTGGGTGTTTCAAGAAGACCCAGGTCTAATGGAGTATCAATTTTTTCTGCTTTGTCCCAAATTAATTAGGTTTTACTGGAGATGTCATTTGGATGCCTCTGGTAAAACTGCGGGAACTCCCGCATTATGGGTCCTGTCTGCATGGGCCCTAAAATAGCTTACAAAAAGATAAAACAAAGTACTCCTAAAATCATAATGTGCAATAGTTCGGAAATAGCAGTTCTATTTAACTGTACAACGGTTATACAATTTAACCAATTAAAACCAAGGACACTCCTTTAAAAACTACCTGCCATCTGAAGCTGAGTCAAAGGCGTTCCTAAATAAAGAGGTCTTCTATCTTTTTCTGATGGCCGAAAAAGAACAAAAAAGGAGCCAACCGGTCCTGTGGTTAATTTAAAGGGGGGGGGGGGGGGGTTGGCCATAAGGATAGTTATAAGGACTAAATGTCTTAACTGAAGCTATCAAGTTTCTTCCTGAGGAAATTAAACATCCATATATCGGCAGATGTGGGAAAATGAGAAGAGAATATACAATGGTTTGGCTTCCATTTTTATCATGAACTGCCTTGAATGCAAATATACACACTTTTGTTATGCCCACAATGATTGAACTTACTTTTCTAGAGCCACTGCTATGTCCTGGAAGCCCTGGGCAGTAATATTATTTTTGTCCAATATAACAGTTCTGTTGGGAAAGCAGAAATTACAGATTCACTCTCATGAACACTTTAAAATAGATCAGTGAACTCTCAGTTTAGAAATATTTCATGTTTTAAGTTCTGGTAAGTTTAGTTTGAAAATATATATATCATCATAAGTGGTCAATGGTATGCAATCATTAATATATTTAATTAATTAATTAATTAATGCCCTGCTTTTCTCCAAACATGGGTCTTGCAGAGCCCCCGGTGGCGCAACGGGTTAAGCCCTTGTGCCAGCAGGACTGCTGATCAAAAGATCAGCAGTTGAAATCCAGGGAATAGGGTGAGTTCCCATTTGTCAGCTCCAGCTTCTCATGCGGAAATATGAGATAAACCTCCCACAGGATGGTAAAACATCAGGATGGCCCCTGGGCAACGTCCTTGCAGACGGCCAATTCTCTCACACCAGAATCGACTTGCAGCTTCTCAATTCGCTCGTGACACACACACACACACACACACAAACAAAACAAAACATGGGTTTCAAGGCAGCAAACAATTTGAGTAAAAGCAAAATACACCAAAAACAATGAAAAAGACAAACATTAAAAACAATTAAATAATCACACTCAATCATTACTTTAAAACCATTAAAAATGCAAACTAACAAAACATGATCTGTGGTTTGTTCTCACCCTAATCTATATCGTTCTGCTGGCCTGTCTTGTACAATGTTGATGCTGCTCCAGATTTGTTCGGAAGAAAACCATCATCTCATTCAAATTCCTTCCTACCATTAGTCCACTGAAAACTACCTTTCCCAAGTACCCCCCCCCGCCCCTGCCTTCCCCAAAAGAAACCCCATGAAAGTTAAGAAGACATGCAAATAAAGCTTACATTACCTGAGTTTGGTGTTTATCTGAAGAGCTTTTGCTAACATCTTTGCTCCCATGTCTCCCATGCCATTCCCACTAATATCCACTTTTGTAAGAGATGTATTGCTGCCCAGAGCATTGATAATGATAGTAACTTCGGTCTTTAACTTGGAATCTGCTAAAGATAGTGACTGCAAAGGCTGCGGAGTAAGGAAACAATGAATGGCATTTCTATTATGTTCTTACACTATTGCACATTTTGATTGAAACAATGAATGGCATTTCTATTATGTTCTTAAAAGCACGAATAGGAAAATTATTGCACATTTTCAGTAAATCCAGAAGATAAATGTCTAGTCAGGAATTTCTACTCACAAAGATTAGAGTCAATGAGTTCTAGAAGAGAAGACTAACTATCATCTTGCAGCAATTTAAACCCATGAAAAAAACAGTAGATTTGACACCGACTCTCCGTTGGTACATCTTGTTAATACGTATTCCTTGGCAAGTGGTGGATTTTATTCCCTTTCACATCTATGCACAAAGGTTAATGTGAACAGTGGAAGAGCCTATAGCAGTTCCATCACTGCAGATCTTGAGTCCCAGCACCATTGAAAGTTGCAGGGGAGAGCTGCTGGGAATGGGATGGAGGCTTCAGGGACAACAAACAACTTTCCTATTCTACCTTTATGCAATTGAATGTCCCAAGGCATTTATAGAAGCTTTACTCATGAGTTTTTTGTAAATGCAAACAATGTAAATGTGGTGGAAGTAGTTTGAATGCACAACTCACTGCTCTGCAAACAAATGCCAAAGACCAAAGTCTGCATTCTAACCAAGCTTTCGTTTTGAGCATCCAGAAATAGTTCAATCTGGAGCTCAATTATATGCCCCCGCACGCAAAACCATATACAGGCTTGAAAATGGTAATTCTTTCCACAGGCAAATTTATGCAGGTTGTTAAAATCCAGAGGGATAGTGATAACTTGGAACTGGCCATTATGCAAATTGTACACTCACCATGACTGTACAATTGAAAAACCTGTCCTTGACAAAGGAATGAAATCATTTCAGTTTAAATGGCAGCTATCAAATTACTATACTAATTCTACTAATCTCCAAGTGCATCCTTACTTTATTCACCACATAATTTAGAGCGTATTAGCTGCAGATTAGTATGTTATTTGGGAATGGTAACAAAAGTTTAATTGAGGTGCTTCACGCTTCTATAATAGATTCCAGTACAAAGCTGTAACACCACAGCTCATTCCTCCAAATTAATAAGCAATTCAGCAGAACGTGTTCACGGTGTCTACAGCATTGCACAACATTTTTTCAAAAATGAAATAAAAAGTTTATCAGCACCATATGCAGGAAGAATTCATAATCATTACGGATGATGAGCTTGTAATTGGCTTTGGTCTCCTTAGTAATAGATATGTCTATTTGATTCAAGAGGTCAATATACATTTTTTTTGGTGTCCCTGAGGTCACCAATAGAAAGAACAGCATCTAATGCGCAATATCATCCTTCCTTCCCTCCGTTCCTTCTCCTTTATCTTCTTCTGTTTCCCATGAACATTTCACAAGTCTAGCCAAAGGAACTTGTATGAATTACTCATCCCTGACAAAGGGCATCCATCCTTAGAAAGGAGGTCTCTAGGAACATTAGTCCTGGATTTTAAGGAAGGGGATTGATAGGGGTCTATGTCTTATTGACACCCCCCCCCCCTCAAATGAACTGTCTCGTGAGTATAATTGGATCTGTTTATTTCTCTTCCCAAATGAGCACATTTCTGAGTTAGGAACGCAACTTTTAAAAAGTGCTAATCATAGATACAACTAATGCACATTTATTATGGAATGGTTAATGAGATGGTTATTTGGGGGGAAAAGATTTTAGAATGAATGGATTGCACCTCACTGCAAAATATAGGTATTACATCAGTCCATAAACCTCAACAAATCAAGATTTAAATGACACTTCACAGGTCAGCTTTCTTCTGAGTATGGCAGTATGAACAGCAATAACACTTTATAGACTGGCGTGTGAAAACTTCATATGTTCCAACTTTACTACAATTACACCCTGAATTAGCTCTCCCATGGGTATCTGGGTGCTACACATGAAGTAGCTCCATTAATTCTAAAACTAGTGTTATCAATTTCAATTTCTCTTTCTGACAATACAATCATGCAATACAATTGTACACCAAGGCAATTTAACAACAAGGTGAAGCAATTGCCCTACTTTTTCATTTTGTCTTTCCCTTTTGTTGCTCAAGGTCATTTCAGTATGCAGGCAACCTCTCATCTATTAATGAAAAGCCCTCCTTTGCTTCAAAGCAGATGAACCATAAATCTGGGAACTGTCACTTTCCTTAGACTATTAGGTCTTATCCTCATAACTGTTAGTCCATAAAAAGAGACTTCCTCTAATTTTGGAAGACTTTCCTAAACTGGACTTGGAAAGCTAACTTATTGCATTTTACCACATAATAATCACACACACCCTTTTTGTAAAAAAAACAGAGTGTAACTATTATATGGTGGCAACTATTATGCGATGAAAAAGCTCCCATTGAGTAGTATGTCGCTTTGAGGGTGCAGCCATGTAGGCAGGAAGGTTAACCCTCACCTGGCCGCAGGGCTGCACTCTCAAAGAGTAGATACAGGAAGGCCATACAATGAAAATTTGGAGGGGAAGTCTTGCTTTGAACACGAGGAGAAAAACCACAGAAATGTTAGGATTTCTATTATTAGTTTATGGAAATGTCCTATTGGGAATGGATCTGAATGGATAATTCTTCATTATGTTCCAATAACAGCACCTCTAATATTTATCTGCTTCAAATTAAGTGTATCTTCAATAAAGAGATGTAACCACCAACCCCATTAAACAGGGTTTTAAAAGAGTGAACGAGAGCAATAGGCTACAAAATTATTCTCCCATATGAGGAACCGGCCTGCCTCTGTTTTCCTTTTGAATTGCACATTCTGATTCACAAAATCGAGATGGATTTTGCTTAGCCATTTATAGGACTTTGGCCTGCGCTGGATTATTACAGACTGCCATATTTGAAATTGAAAAGTAAATAGACCCCCCCCCTCCCCCTATCTCTCTGTGGAAACCATTACAAAAAAAGCCTCCAAGTAAGATTTACCAGAACAGAGGCTAAATGAAATGTCAGAACCCATTAAAACAGAATAACTGAAAATTACAGTTGGCAGGAAGTTCAAAAGATTTCAGGAAGCAAATACAAAAGGATCCTAATATTTCCATGTGCATTAATGTTTAGGACTAAAATTCTGTTGCAAATTTCAACTAAAGCACACTCATTGAATCATAGGACTTACACAGCTGTTGATTTAATAATCTCCATCCATTCAACGAGTTTACTACTCTAGCTGGTCCTAACAGCCAAATCTATACATGTTTAAGTATTAGCACCTTTTTATTTCTCTACTGATTGGGTTCAGCCCTTAATAGTTAAATAACACAACTGGTTACCATAGCAGCATGATTATTTATAATCTCTAGTATGAATCCCTCACAATTAACAACAAATTGAAAGCCTATAGTCCCACAACATCCCTTTTACTTAAATTCAGCTGCATATGAGAAAGAAGCAAAACTCATTGAAATGTTCCTTTCTATCATTGTTGCTGAGCTCCTGTTCATAAAATAAACTTGTACCAGATTATCTCTGCCTATGTAACAAAGAACAACATGCAGCAATGATAAAGTATCGAAATAACCTATACCAAGGACCAAAACAAATTCGTCTCCCATCCATGTTTGTTAAACAATCAAGACAACATCCTAGTTCTCACTAAGCACTACAACAATATCTTTTGTTTTTGCTTCTATCCTCCTAAACAACAGAGAAACATATATATATATATTGTTCTTTTAGTGACTGGGGATGGCTATAGGTTTGGTCATCTCAGTTCATTCAAACCTGAACTCAACCCACTCTCCCCGGATTCAAACCGCTGACCTATTCATCAGCAGTATTGCCAGCAAAAGGATTTAACCCACTGTGTCACCAGGGGCTTCTTGCTAACAACAACAACAATCTTTATTTATAGTCCGCCTGTTCTCCCCGAGGGGACTCAGGGTGGTTTTACACACAAAAACGCAAATATTCAACGCCCAAACAAATGCAAATACATTAAAGTAATACAAAATAATAACAACAGTGAGCTTATCACATAAAGGAATTAACATCAAAATGAAAAACAAGGTACAAATAATTACATAAAACAAATTGTTACAGAATATAGATATGCACTAGTTAAGTATTTGCAAGGATCATCTTCTGTCTGGATGTGTGTTGAGGAAGAACACCTGGATAATGAAGCAATTAAGCTTGAGCCACTCCCTGCATGGAGTATATCATGAGGAGTGTTTTTCCTTGATGTTTTGTGTGAGGAAGGAGATTATGAAGACTGTAGTTCATGGAGAGACTGATGGCAATTCTACCATGGACTTACTACTGGACCATTTAATACAGGACTCCTTGCACCATTGAAGAAGCAGATAATGCATGGTTGTAATGCATTGGACTTTGTGTGAGTTATTATCTGCAATGGACTAAATTTATTTTCAAGGCTGGTGTTTATGTTAAAGCTGCAAATTTATCTCTGCTTACTTAAGAGTAAAAGTTTGTTTTTCCATTTACTCTGACTCTGTGTGAATTGACAGAGAGCTGGAACTGGGAAGACTGCTGATAAGCTTCTGCATAGACTGACAAACTGCAACACAAATTACACTAATGACGGTCAATGTTAAAACATCTATCATAATCAAAACAATTAAATAGATTAAAATTGGCTGTTATAGCTGTTCTTTAAAATATACCATTGTGGCCACGGGGCGCAAGTATGTCAGTTAACATTACAATAAGATCAGAGCTGGCTCTTTCAAATAATCCTTTTTCAAAACACCCTGTTCATTTGTTATATGAACAAATGGGTAAAAGTTGAATAATATTTTTATATATTGGTGAAAATGTCATAGTAAATGGAAAGTGGATGCTTGAGATAATATGAAAGTAGTAAAGGGAACAATACTCACCGAATCTTCATCTTGGATCATTTGTACTAAATTATCAAGCACAGGACCCAGGTTTCTAAAGGAGAAAAGCAACAATGGAAAAAAATAATAACCCTAATTACTCATTTTTATCCCCCCCCCCCCCCACTTAAAATATGAATAAATAAAAATCTTACTTGGATTTCATGTTGTTAAAATTTTTGCCTAATGCCAAATGTCTTATCGATCGATTTTTACTAAGCCAGACTATAAGCGTTGAAAGGTCAGATTCTAGGCCTGCAAGGAATCAGATTAAGTACAGAAATGTGAACACATTCAACCTTATGACATACACAGACATCCATTTTGTCAGAGGACTTTGAATCAACCATGCTAGAGTTAAGCTACTGAATTTACATCTGTTTTGCAGAATGTAATGAATGCCCTCGGTGTTTTTGACCACAACTCCCAATAGCCTCAGCCAGTAAGAGAAGACTTGGGGCTGATGGGAGTTCCAGTTCAATAACAGTATAGACACAGGTTGAGTATCTTTCATCTAAAATGCTTGGGGCCAGAAATGTTCCATATTTTGAGTTTTGGAATGCCTGCATATACCTATTGAGTATCGGATCAAAGTCTAATCTTGCAAATCATTTTTGTTTCTTATACACCTAATATACACCTAATATATATAATTTTATAAACCATATTTAATACTTTTGTGTGTGAACCATCAGAAACCAAATGTGTCACTATCTCAGCCACCAATGTGGTCAATTTTGGGGTTTGGGCTATTTTGGAATTCAGGCTAAAGGATGTTCAGTCTTTACCAAAGTGGAGAAGATTACATTAACATGCCAATTTAGAGTAGTTCTGTATTCAGCTGTAAAGAGAACTGATTTTGTCTAAGCCCAACTTTACCAAAAAAAGATAAAGAAGTGGAGCTAAGACCTGAAGTTTTTTTTCGTGTCAGGAGCAACTTGCGAAACTGCAGGTTGCTTCTGGTGTGAGAGAATTGGCCGTCTGCAAGGACGATGCCCAGGGGACATCCGGATGTTTTGTTGTTTTATCATCCTTATTGGAGGCTTCTCTCATGTCCCCGCATGGGAAGCTGGGGCTGACAGAGGGAGCTCATTCATTGAACCTCTGACCTGCCAGCAAAAGGGTTTGACCCGCTGCTCCACCAGGGGCTCCACCCCTGACGTTGTCATGAACTTAGATAGCAGACTGAGCAGGTACAAATATGTATTTATCACATTTCTATTTGAAATGCAGTGATTACCTCTGAATGTACGTGTCAGTTAGTACAGATAGGTTTATACAGATTTCTGTCCTATTTTGTCTATTTTTTTCTTCCCTTTACTTTGTGTGTGTGATGATTTCCCTCTTTTCTGGCAATGTGTGATGATTGCATTATTCTAACCCAATTACAATAATTAAATAGTGACAGTATACTACCAATCCCCCATCTTTCCCCCTTAGGGATGAACTGTACATTTCCTAGGGCAAAGCAAATCTGGGAAGTAACAATTCAGAAAGGAAAAGCAGTATACATATTATTTAATTGGGTTTGTTTGGAGTTGATAAACTTTTTTTGCTAACGGGAATTTAGTAGGATCTCATAGTAGGGAAGGGCATCTTTCCCACAAATGTTTTTTTTCCCTCAGCACAACTACTTCAAGATGCTTTTTCTCCAAAAACAACTCCCACTGGATTTTTGTTACATGCATATGAGCCATTAATAATCAGAATAAGCTGCGGAGATTGAGAAAGACATGTATTTTTAAGAACTGGAACCTTCCTACATTCCTTTGACCACAGTATTTATCAAAATTCAACAAACTTGAATGCCAATGCATTTTTTGTATTTACAAGGTATAATTATCCAACAGTTTATCCATGGTTTAACTACTGTGGTCAATGAAGCTTGACTACGGCAAACATCTATACTGCTGGAACCATTGGTTTGGTGTCTGATGGAAACTCACTGCAGCATTTGGCTTTTTGAGGTTTCATGGAAGAACTGGGCTAGGGTGTTACAACACATCTTCTTTTAACACAGCATAAGTGTAATACCAATATAGTTATACAGTGTTCCCTCACTTATTGCGGGGGTTACGTTCCAGGACCTCCCACAATAAGTGAAAAACCACGATGTAGGGACGCTATATTAATTTTAATATTTATACATTATTTTAGTAGTTATACACTATTTTAAGTCTTTATAAACTGAAAATAAAGTTAAGGAAAAGAAGAAAAGGCCCTTCAAGGCAGGAGGGAGGACTGAGGAGGGAAAGTGCCTCGGAGGGGCAGCGGCAAAAACCCGCGAAACAGTGAAAATACTGCTATATATTTTTTTTAATTAATATTTTTAGAAAACCGTGAAACAGGGAGTCTGCTAAAAGCAAACTGCAAAGTAGCGAGTGAACACTATAACTGTGTAATGAAAACATTTACTATAGCTTGAATTCAACTACTGCTCCACATTTTATTAGCTACTCAATTATCACACTGAGCAAATAGGAGAGGAGTGTGTGTGTACTTGCAGAATAATTGGTTGCATTAATGACTACATAACTGTTGAGAAAGCAGAACTATTTATGCAATTATTTTTATACCACCATAGTATTCAAACAGAACTCTGATGCTAGAGCTAACTTTTATCGCATGCTGAATAGCTGATTTATTTACCCTTTAACAATAGCAAACTAAATGATGAAAAACCGAACTCTTTTTACCCAGAATTTGATTCGTTTCAATGAGATTTTCATTCAAATGATAATTCTCAGTATTACAGTTCAAAAACTAAGAATAATATTCGATATTTTTGTATGGCTTGCCAAGGGATCTCGTAGCAACTAAGACAAAAGCTTTTGTAGACTAAATCTACTTCCTCAAGATATTCACGACTAACATGGTCATGTCTTTGAACTGGCTATTCTTATTTGTCTTAGTTTGTAAACAAGTGCCACCAGTTTTTTAAAAATTTTAAAGCAAAGTTGCAATGCATTGCACAATGACTCCCATTCCTTAATGAGTTCTCTAAGATAATATCATCAATATGCTTTCTTACCATTATCTGAAATGTCAAGGCTGGCAATATTATGGATTTCTGCTATGCAGCCTTCTAAAACTTGTGCACCTCCTGATCTTAGCTATTGAAAAAGGGAAACATTGGGAAAAAAGGAAGCACTTAGACACTTTCTCATCTACAGAATCCTAAAAATGTAAATAATGCAAATGATAAAATAAAATTCTGAAATAATATATTTTATGAACATAATCAGGTTTACAAGCATATTGTCAAGACTATAAAATAGCAAAGTATTTCTTACAAAGCACACAGTATAAATATTATTGTTAGATTATATATTACCATAGTATTAGATATTGCTCGTATTTAAACAATTTTTTTAAATTAACAGCAGCAAGTTCAAAACAGTATCCATGCAGATCTCATTGGTCCCTTGATCTAGATCAGAACTTCTTAAACCTTTTCCACTCATGACAGCTGCCTTTCTGATATTTTTTATGTGGCTCCAGATACATCAAATAGTAGAAAAAATCAAACATATACTGATAACAAACCAATATTTGTATGGCTTGCTAGACAGATTGATTTTCCTCTTCGTGGAGTACAGCTGAATCGTTTTCTGCAGAATCCATTGTAAACACTGCATGCTGTTTCTAAGCGATTTGTGCAAAGCTTTCACTGTTGCCACATTTTTTGTGAAACTAACATGGAGCTAAAGGGACCCCATCTGGGGCTGGGATCCACAGTTTATGAAGCAATTATCTAGAAAGTATTCAGATCCAATCCTTCTTCACTTCAAAAACATAATACCACACCACTATGTTTATAGGGTCTTGGGCAGATCCTGCTTCCTTAGCATGTTAAATTTACATCTCTACCCTAATAATCACATATATCTGTAATAAGAATGGAAATTATTATGAGAGAAACAACAAAGCTATAGCTTCTTCAGAGAGGATACCTTCCACATATTGCTGCTGAAATCATCATGAGTGCAATCATCACTCTGAGAGACTATCTTCTCAATAAAAGACACGAGTTAAGCAACAGTCAGTAACACACTCCGTGTGAGATATATCCCTATTCAGCATCTCCCAGCTACCATAAGGCAATTAGAGAAAGCTATTGTTAGCATATTCTGAACATCTTGCTACAGCCATTAGCATGCCTCCTGTTACAGCTTTCCGCCAGCCAACTAATTTACAGAGATTGCTAGTAAACAAGTCCACAATTTTGGATCACACACTTGTGAGTGAGAGTATTACATTAGCTGCATATATCTTAAGAAGGCAGTCACTTTTAAAAGCCCAGTGATTCTGGAGGACCTATAAAATTCCTAGAGAGGACATATTTTGTTAGATGCAGGAAAGTGAAAATATGAGTATCTCTCTGGAAAGTAAGGGGATTGTACTGTATATTAAACAAAACATTCACTGGTGCTGCAATGTTATTCAGCCCAGATGTAATGACATTTGTAGTACCTGGGGAAAACAACCACAAACCAGTGAACATGTTTCAGGAATCAAAAGTCTGTAATCCTTATCAGGAATCTTGAGCAGCCAATATCTTTACATTTTACCTAAGAACACCACATATTTATCTTTGGAACTGAAATGCCATCTCTTCCAAGTAAGTAAAGGTAAAGGTTTGCCCTGACATTAATTGTAGTTGTGTCCAACTCTGGGAGGTGGTGCTCATCTCCATTTCTAAGTTGAAGAGCCAAGGTCATGTGGCCCGCATGACTGCATGGAGTGCTGTTATCTTCCCACAGAAGTGGTACCTATTGATCTACTCACATTTGCATGTTTTCAAACTGCTAGGTTGACAGAAGCTGGGTCTAACAGCAGGAGCTCACCCCACTCCCCGGATTTGAATCACCAACCTTTCAGTCAGCAAATTCAGCAACTCACAGCAGTTTAACCTGCTGTGCCACCAAGTAGTTTGGCTATAAAAAGGGATTTATAAATATCCCTGATAAATATTGGCTTGCTTAATTTCCTACTGGATCTGCTGGCAAGTAAAACAAGGAGACAAAGAATAAACAAAGGTACATAAAACTTTAGATGACCAATGAAGTATACTTCTGGTATATCGGAGAAACAAAAAGTTTGCAGCAACAGCCTCTCAGTTCCATTATGACCATTATCACCTACCTTCTTATGATCATGTTGGTTTTATAAAATTGTTATGTGTAGCAGAAATACAAAGTTCAAAAGGTTGTTGAGTTTTCACAGTATTTGTAAAGATGGCCATTAAGAGTATGGCAGCAAATATCACAGAGACATCGAGGTTTAAATACTCTTTCATCAATGTTCATGAATAAATAGAGTTGTTTCCTATTGTAGTTCCATACTAACATCTAGCCAGGCAATGTTGGTTTAAGGCTACTCTTCCCTGCACTAACCCTGTCCACAAGTGATCCAATTCAAATTAAGGACAAGCCTGCAAATGGAGTGGGAAGTGCTTCTGAATTGAGAAAGTCAACCCACCGTGGACAGGATTTGTTAAATCCTTTTGGAATTGCTGAGAAACGTGTGTGCCCAAACTGCTAACTGGGACATAACATGTAACTATCTTGTGGTAATAGCGTTCCAGGCAGAATTTAAATGCTTATGACTTATGAACTTCTATACAGTTGAGACCCAGGTTATTGGAAAGACCCTATCTTCTTATACATGCCGAACACATGTTTAGATCTTGACAAGATCTTTCTCTCAGACCACTGTTACAGACAAATTTGGAGTAGACATCAGAGAGAGAATTTTTTCTGGCTGCCACCAAGGAATAGCAATTTCAAGATAAAACTAGGAATTTCCTCTAATACAACTGTAGGGTAACTTCTGATTGTAGCATATGATAGAATCACTTGTAGGAAGTAAAACATTACTTGAAAAACATATTTTTTCCTGGGTGTTAGTAAATTCATTCATTCATTCAATTTAATATTTGTTAATCGCCCTCCATCCCAGATGCTCCGGGCGATTTACATAAAGATACAGCATTAAAACAGACAAGTATTAAATTCAGAATGATAAAACAAAAGCTCTATTAAAAAGCCAGGTCTTAAGTGCCTGTGCAAAGGATCGCAGATCACGCATGGCTCTCAGATAAGGGGGCAGAGAGTTCCATAGAACAGGAGCAGTAATAGAAAAGGCCCTGTGTCTCGTACTATCAAGACGTACTTCTCTGGGACCTAATACATAGAAAAGATTTCGTTGAGTGGGACGAGGTGACTGTTGATGGTGGAGAGAAGAGAGGCGGTCTCTGAGGTATGCTGGCCCCTGGCCATACAAGGCTTTAAAAGTTAGGACCAGCATCTTGTACAGGGCCCGATATTCCATTGGGAGCCAATGGAGATGTCGCAGCGTAGGAGTTATACGGCACTTAACTCAGATATGAGTGTTGAGGTTACTGGGGAAATGGGTTGTTTCTTATTGTAGTTCCATACTAACATCTAGCCAGGCAATTATTATTACTATTATTATTATTATTACATACATTTCTATCTTGCCCTTCTCCCCACAAGGGAACTCAGGGTGGCCTTACATAAGCATCTGATGATGCTATCTACATATATACCAATAAAATTACAATTAAAACAATAAAATCCATTTAAAACATTATACAGATTCAACAGTAAATTCATTAACAATAAATTAATGTGCTAATACACAAAAGCCAAGCCGGGAGAATCCAGTGTCGCGATGTCCAAAAATTTTCTTTCATATTGCCGTTCCCCTCTAGTCGAACGCCTGGTTCCAGAGCCAGGTCTTCAGTTGTCTTCCAAAGGACAGGAGGGAGGTGGCCAACCTGATGTCCTTAGGGAGGGACTTCCACAGACCGGGGGGGGGGGGCACTGCCGAAAAGGCCCTGTCTCTCGTCCCCATCAACCACATTTGTGAAGGTGGTAGGATCGAGAGCAGGGTCTCTCCTGATGATCTTAAGCTTCATGATGGTTCACAGCAGGAGATACGTTCAGACAGGTAATCTGGGCCAGAACCATTCAGGGCTTTAAAGGTTAAAACCAGCACTTTGAATTGTACTCAGAAGCTGATCACTAGCCAGTGGAGCTGGCGCAACAGAGGAGTAGTCCATTCCCTGTATGCCGCTCCGGTTAACAACATGGCTGCCGACCGTTGGACTAATTGAAGCTTCTGAGAGGTTTTCAAAGGCAGCCCCATGTAGAGAGTATTGCAGTAATCCATTCGGGATGTAACCAGAGCGTGGACCACAGTGGTAAAGTCGGACTTCCCAAGGAACGGGCACAGCTGGCACACAAGTTTTAATTGTGCAAAAGCTCTCCCGGCCACCGCTGAGACCTGGGGTTCTAGGCTCAGCAATGGGTCCAGGATCACTCCCAAACAGACTGTAACCCTATCCCCTGTTCGGCCTTTCGACAGACCAGGAGTACCTCTGTCTTGTCTGAATTGAGTTTCAATCTGTCAGCCCTCATCCAGGTCGACACACCAGTTCAGGACCTGCACAGCCTCCTTAGTAACAGGTGGGAAGGAGTGATAGAGCTGAACATCATCCGCGTACAGATGACATCTGACCCCAAAACTCCGGATGATCTCTCCCAACGGCTTCATGTAAATGTTGAACAACATGGGGGACAGTATAGAACCCTGCAGGACCCCACAAGTCAATGGTTGTGAGGACGAAGAGGTGTCCCCCAGCAACACCTTCTGGGAACGACCCTCAAGGAAGAACAATTGCTATTCTCTTAAAATATGATCCTTTCTGCAGCGTATTCTGCAGCTAAGCAACAATAAATAGAGCTTGAGCAATGAAAAGAGGGGTGAGAAAAGGAATAAATGTAATGGATAGGCAGGAAAGTGGACTTATTTCAGGTTAATAATTAAGGTACTGTAAGTAAAGCTTGATGTGTACTTACACAGTGACCAAGCTAATGGAAGCAGGAAGGAAAAAAGCAAATACATTAGTGCTGAGCAACCAAAATATAAAGCATTTTCTACCTTAGAAATAGCAATATGATTAAGGTTTGATCCAAAGTTAGTATTGTCAGGTGTTTGCTGCTGATAAAAAGCCATAGTTTTCTCAAGTTTCATAGTGAAGACTATGATTTTGTAGACTGAGAAATGTCTGAGTCACCAATGAAGGAGAGAAGAAAAGCTTGTACGCTGCAGGTTATAGAAATGATTTTTTTTCAGGTTCAGCAGTTATTAATACTGGAGTAGATGTCTTTTAGTCTCTAGCTTAGACAGTTTAGGATAGGCAGTGCAATATTCTGAATCACTCAAAGCAACTATTACTAATAGTAACTAACTAATACTAACACGGACACATACCAATGAACAGGGAACAACAATGCAACTTTTATATTTTAGACAGTGAATATTTCTTACCTCACAGCTACTCAGATCTAGAAACACCTCCTTCAAATTTTGGTTACAAGCAAGACCCAACAGGAGTGCTCTGAAAAATAATCAGAACTACTATAGGACACAAGCATGGAGAATGCTAATCAGTAAGCTAGAAAAGTTATTTTAGTTATACTGCTATTTTTGAAAAGCACCTGAAATGTCATTTTATAAAAATATTTAGCAAGCAGCAGTAAATGTGGCCTCAATTATGGAGATTAGGCCTCCACAGACCTTTTCATTTTGTCTGTCCACATGTTTCCCCCAATATTTTATTACTTGCAAGTGGAGACAAGTTAATGGCCTCTGCTTGCCAATGCATGGAGAAAATCATTAGTGAAAGCTAGGACATAGAGGCAGTACATCTATCCAAGGTGCCCTCAAACGATCGGCTTTGCTGTGAGCTTTCCAGACTGTATGGAGTTCTGTTGGAAACTAGGCAAGTGAGATTTATATATCTGTGGAATATCCAGGGTGGGAGAAATAACTCTTGTCTGGTTGTGGCAAGTGTGAATGTTGTAATTGGCCACCTTGATTAGCACTAAATAGCCTTGCAGCTTCAAAGCCTGGCTGATTGCTGCCTGGGGTATCCTTTATTGGGAGGGTTTAGCTGGCCCTGATTGATTCTTCTCCAGAATTCCTTTTTTTAGTGTTGCTCTTTATTTACTGTTCTGATTTTAGAGGTTTTTAAAATACTGGTAGCCAGATCTTGTTCATTTTCATGGTTTCCTCCTTTCTGTTGAAATTGTCCACATGCTTATGGATTTCAATGGCTTCTCTGTGTAGTCTGACATGGTGGTTGTTAGAGTGACCCAGCATTTCTGTGTTCTCAAATAATATGTGGTGTCCAGGTTGATTTATCAGGTGCTCTTCTATGATTGAATTATTCTGCACTGCCTTTCATAAGACAATATGAGACAACACTTTGTTATGCCAACTCCACAAATTTCATAGGGCTTTCTTTGGTAAGGAATATTTAGAGGTGGGTTTTCTAACAACTTCCTCTGAAAAAGAGTCTACAGTAAATGGTATTAGCTGATGGTCTCCCACCCAGGTACTAACTAGGGCTGACCCTGCTTAGCTTCCAAGATCAGATGGGATCTGTTGCCTTTAGGGTATTTAGGCCACCAAATAGCCTTTTTTTCTAACGCAGACAACACAACATTATATAATACCTAAACACTTGTTAGCCATCTGTCTTCATCCATAAGAATACTTAAGGTGGTTGTAATACTTTAACCTCTTTAACCATTTGCCTGATTCAGATCTAAAGACAACATTACTTAAATGTTAATCCTGCTCTTCTCTATTTGCCCTGACCTCATGACCCTAGGTCAAGGACAAGCATGTTCAAATAAACACTGGGTTTCCCACTTTTGCTAGGAACTTCTGTAAGTCTGAACCTCATGTGCAGAGGGGTGCACTCCTATGACTTTTTATTTAACTATAGTATTTCACAGAACAATATCACCATGCAATAAAACGAAAACGTATCCCCAAAATTGCAGTCACTTACTTTAGAGGTTCGGGAGGCAGTTTAGTTCCTGAAAGGTTGATCTGAGTTAGAGCAAGAGAACTGCTGAAAAACTGTTTGAATGACGGAGGAACCTCTTTGCCCTTTCTGGAGACAAAATACAGAGAATTATTCAACATCCCAAGTCTCTCAAAGATAATCTACAGATGCTGCTAGAATCTGGTAGTTACTGTTTATTCCCATCCGTACTTCTGTGATTTTGTTTTTTCAATCCAAAGAGACAGAAGTACTATGAAAATAGCATCGCAAGATGCAATAATCACCTCAGAACACCTGTGACCAAGTAGCATCACCTTCTGAAAACATTAATCTGTATTCTCAGCCCAGTTGGCAGTGTATAGGGTTTCACAACAAAGATAAATAAAACTCTAACCAAAAGGTTGCAGTCTTCATTTGACATTTCTATTCCTCTCAAGGAACATTTCAGAAAGGTAATTCTTATACACAGATGTGCTATTGTAATCATATTTGAACCTACACATTTTCACTTAGCCCTTTTGCATAATGCTATAAGGTTCTTTGCAATTAGACTGTTAAGAGTAACAGATGTATGTTAAAACTGTGTCTTATACAAGTTGTTTACTTAACAAAACTGTAAGAATCAAAATGTGCCTCTAGCATCTTGGACCCACTAAAATTACAGAGTGTGTGAAAATAATAAACATAAGATTACTATTAACACTAGTGATAGTATGTAATATATTCTGTTTTGGATATTTGTTTTGAAAACAGCATATTCTAAACTGTCAAACGTGATAATAAAAATACAACTGCATATTATTTTAGTTGTATCCTGTTCGTGGAAGTCCATCGAAGACTGAGATCCTATGGCCCGGTCGCCCTGGGTTGGATGAGTGCCGGTTGCCTACCCTGGATGGCGAGCAGTTAAGCCCGTCATCGCTGGTAAAAAGCCTGGGGGTCCAGTTGGATCCATTGCTGTCCATGGAGGCCCAGGTCTCCATGGTCAGCAAAATATCATTTTTCCATCTATGACAGGCTAGGCGACTGGCCCCCTACCTATCCAGGGACGACCTGGCTACGGTAATCCAAGCGACGGTCATCTCGAGGCTAGACTACTGTAACGCCCTCTACATAGGCCTTCCCCTGTCAACAATCCGGAAACTCAAGCTAGTGCAAAATGCTGCGGCTCGACTACTAGTGAGAGCGTCGCTGAAAGAGCATGTCACCCCCCATCCTGCAGCATTTGCACTGGCTACCAATTGAGTACCGAATTGTCTTCAAGGTGTTGGTTTTGACCTTCAAGGCCTTGTATGGTCTAGGGCCAGTGTACCTAAGGGACCGCCTTACCCCATATGTTCCCCCGAGATCACTGCGCTCGGAAGAGCGAAATCTTTTGACTGTACCATCACTCCGTTCCTGTCACCTCTCTACAACAAGACAACGAGCCTTTTCAGTTGCGGCCCCGGCATTATGGAACACACTGCCGGATGATGTTCGGGCCATTACAGAACTCATCCCATTTCGGAGGGCATGTAAAACCATCTTGTTCAGGCATGCCTTTAACTGAAGCCCGGGTGCGTAACAGTCTACTGTCTTCCAATCTTATGATATTCCATAATGTACTATCTGCATTTTTACTGCTTTTATGTAACCGTTGCGTTTTATGCAATTTTAATCTCGCTGTATGAGTGTTATCTCGGCTGTATGTAAACCGCCCCGAGCCTGCAGGAAGGAGCGGTATATAAGATCGAGGAAATAAAAATAAATAAATAAATAAATACATTTTCTGTTGGCATGCTTTCCTTTCTTCTTAATTTTCAGAGTCTGCAACATAATCTGAAAATAACCACCAATGGTGCATCTACACTGCAGAATTAATGCAGTTTGACATCACTGTAACTGACATGGCTCAAAGCTATTTTAAAAAAAAAACATGTCAGGAGCGACTTGAGAAACTGCATATCATTTCTGGTGTGAGAGAATTGGCTGTCTATAGAGACGATGCCCAGGGAATGCTCGGATGTGTTACCATCCTGGGGGGGGGGTCTCCCTCATGTCCCCACATGGGAATCATGAGAATTGCAATTGATTAGACACCCGCATTCTATGGCAAAGAAGGCTAAATACATTGTAAAACTACAACTCCAAGGATTCCATAGTATTGAGCCATGACAGTAAAATTGGTGTCAAACGGCATTCGTTCTACAGTGTAGAAGTACCTCATGTTGGCTATGCATGCAAGCTACACCCTCATGTAAACTATTACAGAACCCACCACACTGCAGTATAACCAATGTGAAGAAAGAAAACCAGTACAGCTAACTGGCAGCATGAGAAACGAAGTAAAAGACAAAAGATTGAAGGAGAAAGAAGAACGGAGAAGAACAACGCAATGAATGTTTTCACAAACATTTGCTTAAACATTTGCTTCTTTGCAATAATTTTGAAATAGAACATAAATCAAGGTAAGCAGATTGATAAGTTTCCCATACAATTCTCATGGCAGGGAATAGGAATTCTTCTAACACCTCTTGCAGTATAGAGAACGTCAAATATATACCCAACTATCTAGACACACAGGATGAACATGAGCATAAAAGTCAACAGGAAAAGCTACAGAAAGAAAAAAACATTTAAAGTGAATTCTTTGAGAATAGAAGAAGATTGATGATAAAACAGGAAGTATTTTGAATGCTAACCTGTGAGAAAAAACTGTCCTGGACACATTTAGAGTGGCAAGATGCTGAAGGCAGCCATGAAGAAGTGCTCCACACATCTAAATTATAACGAGAAAAATGGTTAAGTGTGAGGAAAAACTAATTTGGAATGTAAAAACTTGAGTTCTAGCTAGTAAATAAATAAAAATACCATGTCTAATGGGCACTCCGTATTGGATAAATCCAGATGAACCATGGCATTTGGTTGAGCCAAAAAACTATACAGGAACTGTAAGAGAGGGGGAGAATATTATCTTCATACACATTTTGAAATTATTTGAATGCAAATGCTAACATTTTTCAAAGATATCATATTTCACCCTAATAGATATTATATCAAGCAGGACTTAACACACAAAAGACCTTGTTAAGTGTTGTGGGGGAGAAGGGGTGGAATTTGCCTCTTAAGGTCCAATGTGGCTTCGACATTTTGCCTACATTTTAAATAATCAATACATTCTATTCTTAAGCCTTTTAAATTCAAAAACAGATTAGTCTCCTTTCTGTCAAAAATCACAAATCTCCCTAGTCAATTTAAGTCAAACCCTTGCAAAACGAGAGTTGTTAATTTGAACTTGAATCTAATCATACTTTTTGAGCCAGCATATGTATTAACACATCTTCCATCCAGAATTATAACTTCCTCAGGCTATTTCAGAAATAATTCCACCAACCTGGAAATCTGAGCAGTATGATGTGCATGCAAGCAAATTTAAAAGGGTTTGACATTGGTCATATTTTTTTGTCAAGATGCACCAATTCACAGAATAAAAGAGCAGAATGACAAATGAAGTGACGCCCCAGCTCTGCTTTCAATTCCATGCAAAGCAATGCAAATAATTGTTTCTAAACCATCTACTGGAGAAATCTTACCAAGGTTTTTTTTCATGTCAGGAGTGATTTGAGAAACTGCAAGTCACTTCTGGTGTGAGAGAATTGGCCATCTGTAAGGACGTTGCCCAGTGGACCTCCGGATGTTTTACCATCATGTGGGAGGCTTCTATCATGTCCCCACATGAGAAGCTGGAGCTGACAGACAGGGAGCTTGCCCCGCTCTCTGGATTCAAATTGCCTACCTTTCAGTCAGTAGTCCTGCCAACACAATCTTACCAAGGTGAACCTTGATCTAACTCTCTCATCATAGTCCTAGACTAAATAGTAGACAAATCAAATTAGGCTGTAAAATGTGTACAGATTATGTATGTAGAAAGGGAAAAGCATCAACCCACTGGATATTTTTTTTCATTTTTCGACAAGACATACACATTATTTATTTATGGATTAAATGGATGACAGCCAATGAAGTGCTCATACAAGAACAATTTCTATTTTCCTCCTTTCCTTACAGCCTCAACCATTGTTACTTAAAGTCCTCTCCCCAGAGGGAGCACCAATCTTTCAGGTGATTGTGGGTGGGACAAATGTCTGGATTGGGGAGGGAGAAATTTAATCTTTTGTGCGATGTCACTCCATTACTAGAGAGACACAATTAGATGTCATTCTACATCTAATTGTAGGGACAAAGCACACCAGTACAAAGTCCACCAAATAAGAGGGAGCAAACGTGTCACCTCACAAGCTTCATAATTTACTATCCTCCCAACAAAAAAACCCCCTAAAAATGAATGATTGATTTCTTTGAAGCAGGGTAAAAAAAATGCAATTTGTTTTGTAGCCCATTCATTATAGTAGACTTTCCTGAGCCAGGACATCAAGGAGGCTCAGATCGGATTATAATACACTCTTTATTTTGGTTTCAAGATTCGGTGACAGAGGTTAGAATGCTGGATATCCAGTTTTCTTCACTGACTAAAGAAAAGTGAGAAAAACGGAAGATGGCAAACACTCAGGGGATAATCCCTTTCGATCACACTGAAAAGGCAGTATTGACTAGGCCCATTACAGATTGGAACAAAAGGGAATACACAGAACCAATTCCACTGACATACTCGTATTGTCTAGTGGTTTGACAATAGATTTGTTTGAACTATCAGAAGTACAGATCCTTATATATTTTATTTTCAACATTCTGTGAGGTAGGTTATCGAATGCTGGCTATCCTGCTTTTTTCACAGAATATAGAAAAGTAAGATGGCAAGCACACTCTGGAGATTACTTCTTTTACTCCTATTGAAAAGATAGTATCGATTAGATACATTATGGATTGGAAGCAACAAGTAATTCAAAGAACAAATTCCACTGACAAGCTCTCTAAAATTAATTGGAATATGAACCATATGTTTGTATGAAGAAGTAGTAGTGTTTCTGCTATCCCAGATAGTGTTTCTGCTATCCCAGATATCAAATTTGCCCTTGTTTTTCCTTTCTCTCAATCATCATTATGTGGAGAAGAGCAAACCACACTTACTAAAATGCAGTCTGAGCCCTGCCACATGCACAGTGGAAGACCTTCTTACAGCAACACCAGAGGCGCTCAAAGTGGCCAGCTTCTGGTCAAAGGAAATTTAATTTAATGCCAAGTTTTTAACTCTGTTTGTGGTATTTTTTCAAATACATTATAATAGTATCCTCAATTCGCTTCTGACATGATAAATAAATAATCACCATTTAGTTGGACATCACATTAATTGAGAAACTTAGAGGAAAGAAGAGCACCTACTGAAAGATCATCACCCCGAAGAATATTCCCTGAGAGATCAAGGTGGGTGAGGGTTGTAGCTAACATCTGGTTGGCACTCAGTGACTGTGAAAGGCTGTTCACCCCTGAAACAAAACGGTCAACACTTCAATTTGTTGTGCATGATATAACATATACTCTATGGAATCTAGAGCGACACAAATTTCTATGAAAACAACATGAATACTGGAAGACAAAAACAATGAATATGGAAGATGTAAAAAAGATATAAAGATATAAATAGCTATACATTCTACAAGCTGATCTCATTAAGTATTTAAAACCATGTTTTATACAGAGAAAATAAAACCATGTAATGCAACTAGAAATATCTGCAGAAAGTTGAATTTGAATAAACAATTCATTTGCAAGATCACAAGACTGCCAAACAGATCAGAAGACTTCTTAAAAACTGGGAACTATGGGTCTGGAAAAGGATCAAGGATTTCATGACTAGTAATTATCTATCTATCTATCTATCTATCCCATAGGCAAATATGTGCTTAAGTCCGTTCAGCAGTTCACCTACCTGGGAAGCATCATCTCTTCAGACGCCAAGATTGACAAAGAGATAGATCACAGATTATCAAAGGCATATAGTGCATTTGGAAGGCTTCACAAAAGAGTCTGGAGCAACAAGCACCTGAGGCAAAGCACCAAAATCAGTGTGTACAGAACTATCATACTGTCTATTTTCCTCTATGGGTCTGAAACATGGGCACATATTGCCAACACCTATGACTCCTCAAACGCTTTCATCAGCGCTGTCTTCGCACAATCCTAAATATACACTGGACCGACTCTGTGACAAACGTTGCTGTCTTTGAGCAAGCAGGGATCACCAGCATTGAGGCCATGCTATTGAGAACTCAGCTGCACTGGGCAGGGCACGTCTCTAGGATGGAGTATTACCGCCTCCCAAAGATACTACTCTATGGTGAACTCGCCACTGGTCAGCGCAGGAGAGGCGTCCCCAAAAAGAAATATAAGGACTCCCTGAAACAACATCTCAGGCTCGGCCAGATTGATCACCAACAATGGCCCACCCTGTCTTCACATCGGGAGGCATGGAGACGCACTGTCCACAATGCTGCGGCCTCTTTCAAGAAGACACGCCGAATGGGTCTCGAAGAGAAACGACAACGCAGAAAGAACTGCAACTTGGAAACAACATCACCCAAGGAGACTTTCTGCTGTGCTTTCTGCAACCAAACTTGCCTATCTCAGATTGGCCTTTTTCGTCATCAATGCGCTTGTAAAAAGCGTGGGATGAGTCCTTCCTAAGAATCTTTGTTCGCGAAGTAATGCCGAGAGAGAGATCTATCTATCCATCCACTCACGTACCTGTTTATTTTGCAGCTTTCTCACAATATTAGTACCCAAGGTAGATCATTTTTTAATTTAAAAAACTCAGCTAGCTCTTCAGAGAATTATGACAGAACTAAACAAACTATCACATTAAAAGAATTTTAAAATCTTTTAAAAGCACAAGCAAATAAGCAAGGGAAAAAACAAGAACATCAAGATTCTGCAGACAGTTGAAGTGTTCCAATTTCCATCTACCGTGACAGACCCATAGGCTAAATAACGAAAACCAAAAGATTGTGAAGCAAAGAGAAAGATTGATTAAAGGTGGCATGAAGGGGCGTTTGCAGAGAGTTAACCATTACTGCAATGTTTTAATGTAAAGTGACTTCATATTAGAAATGGGAGGAGACAAGAAGATATGATTAAAAAGAAGAAATAAAATTAAAACAATAAAGAGGATGCCCATAAAAATGTACACTATCACAAAAAAGGAAGACAAAAGATTACAATTTATTAAGAAGGTCAAAAACAACAAGCACAATTTATAGTTAGCCCCAGGAGCAGAGAACATCAAGTCTATTTACAGTCTCCTAATGTGTCTTTCATTTGTGCTTTTGCCTTTTTTTGTTTTTAGTTGATGACTAACTGTACCTGTGCACGCGTTGCTGCGCCATGTCTCTCTCTCTCTCTCTCTCCCTCTCTCTCATCTCTCTCTCTCTCTATTTCTCTATAACTCTCACTCTGTATCTCTCTGTCTGTCTCTCTCTCTCTCTCTCTCTCTCTCTCTCTATCTCTCTCTCTCTCACTCTCTCTCTCTCTCTATTTCTCTCTCTCTCTCTCTCTCTATTTCTCTCTCTCTCTCTCTCACTCTGTCTCTCTCTCTCTATCTCTCTCTCTCTCTCTCTCTCTCTCTCTCTCTCTCTATTTCTCTATCTCTCTCACTCTGTCTCTCTCTCTCTATTTCTCTCTCTCAATCTCTCTCTCTCTATTTCTCTCTCTCTCTCTCTCTCTCTCTTTCTCTCTCTCGCTCTATTTCTCTCTCTCTCTCTCTCTCACTCTGTCTCTCTCTGTATCTCTCTCTCTCTCTCTCTCTCTCTCTCTCTCTCTCTCTCTTCTTTCTTTCTCTCTCTCTTCCTCCCTCCCTCCCCGGGCGCCCATCGCTGCGATCGGGGAGGTGGCGATGGGGCGGCCGGAGAGGAGGAAGGCGGGCAGCTCTGCCCAGGCCTTTCCTTCCCTCCCTCCCTTCCCGGGCGCCCCATTGCTGCGATCGGGGAGGCGGCGATGGGGCGGCCGGAGAGGAGGAAGGCGGGCAGCTCTGCCCAGGCCTTTCCTTCCCTCCCTCCCTCCCCGGGCACCCATCGCTGCGATCGGGGAGGCGGCGATGGGGCGCCCGGAGAGGAGGAAGGCGGGCTGCTCTGCCCAGGCCTTTCCTTCCCTCCCCGGGCGCCCCATCGCCGCGATCGGGGAGGCGGCGATGGGGCGCCCGGAGAGGAGGAAGGCGGGCAGCTCTGCCCAGGCCTTTCCTTCCCTCCCTCCCTCCCCTGCGCCCCCGCCGCTGTTCCTGAGGAGGAGGCGAGGGTGAGTGTTGGCTGCCATGCGCGAACGTTCTAAACGTTCGCGCTGGCAGCGGAGCGGCCGGGGAGGGAGTTTCATTGCCAGTTTAAGGGGGTTGGTGTTTTGGGGTGTTGCAAGGTACGTAGGGCCGGGTTTTTTGGCGCTGTATGTACCTCGTGGTATGGTTAGCTATGTTGCCGAGTTTGGTGGTTCTGGGATGTATAGTTTCGTTGTCTATATACGACATTGCACGGACCTTAGAAAAATATATATATAAGATTTTAAATGTTTGAGTTGTAACACTTTTGGTTTTGTATGTATTCTACAGATGGCCACCTTGAGCACTATTTTTTTTATTTATTGAAGAGGCAGTTTACAAATAAATCAATAATCTAATCAAGGCATTTCCTATGAAAAGCAAGGTGGAAGAAAAACAATGAAAAGGCTAAGTAAACATCAGAGAACCAACATAATTACCTGACAAAAATCTTTAAACCTTTAAAGATTTAACAAGAGTTCATCCATTATATCATGGAACTACTGGGAAAAGCTTGAACCTAGTATAAAACAGGCTTTCCAAATTGGAACAAATTTACTAGAGAAAACCATTAACACATGTAATATGGGCGAATAGTCTGTTTCACACAAGTGGACTATATAGCTCCACAAGTGTATTTACATAGACAGAGGTGATGGCATCAGGGGGTGGGGGATATTCCCATCAGAGAAAACTGTGCTCACATGCCATTATATTGAAGGCAACTGTGGATGCCTTCTTGTTCAAGTATATAAACAGTGCAATGACTGGGATGCAATGCCCTGGGACAGTGGTTCTCAACTTTTCTAATGCCATGACCCCTTAATACAGTTCTTCATGTTGTGGTGACCCCCAACCAGAACATTATTTTCATTGCTACTTCATAACTGTAATTTTGCTACTGTTATGAATCGTAATGTAAATATCTGATATGCAGGATGTATTTTCATTAACTGGATCAAATTCGGCATAAATACCTAATACGCCCAATTTGAATACTGGGGTGAATTGATTTTGTCATTTGGTAGTTGTAGTTGCTGAGATTTATAGTTCACTCACAATCAAAGAGCCCTTTGAACCCCACCGATGATAGAATTGGGCCAAACCTCTCACACAGAACCTCCAAGACCAAGAGAAAATACTGGAGGGCTTTGGGAGGAATTGGAAAATGATTTAGGGGAGATGCAGTTCATCTACCTCCGGAGAGCACTGTGAACCCAAATGGCTACAGATCTGGACCAAATTTGGCACAAATACCCGATATGCCCAAATTTGAATACTGGTGGGGTTGGGGATGGGGTTGATTTTGTCTTTTGGGAGTTGTAGTTGCTGGGATTTATAGTTCACTGACAATCAAAGCACAATCAACTTCACCAACAATGGAACTGAACCAAACTTGGCACACAGAACTTCCACAACCAATAGAAAATACTGAAAGGGTTTGGTGGATATTGAGCTTGAGTTTTGGAGTTGAAGTTCACCTACACCCAGAGAGCACTGTGGACTCAGACAATGATGGATCTGGATCAAACTTGGCACGAATCCTCAATATGCCCAAATGTGAATACAGGTGGAGTTTGGAGGAAAATAAACCTTGACATTTGAGAGTTGTAGTTGCTGGGATTTAAAATTAACCTATAATTAAAGAGCCCCTTGAACCCTACCTGTGATAGAATTGTGATAGAATTGGGCCAAACTTCCCACAAAGAACCTCGCATGATGAACAGCAAATACTGTGTTTTCTGATGGTCTCTGGCGACCCCTCTGGAACCCCCAGGGGTACCGAGCCCCAGGTTGAGAAACTCTGCCCTAGGAGGATATTGTCGTATTTTTTTAAGCTGGAGAGTTATTAATTAAAATCCAGCAGAATGCTCCATATGAAAAATCTAATTATATGCACTTTTAGAAGTCATGAACAGAAGTTCTCTTCAAACAGAAGTAAACTGTCTAGTTATATTTGTTGTCATCTCCACTAAAAAGGTGTGGAAAGCGGATGTACTCTTTTTTTTACATCCTACTGTGATAAGTTCCTGGGAGACAGGCAGAACCAGTTTCTGCATCTAATCTTTAATTTTAATAAAATTCAGCCTTTGGGGATCTGACAAATCTTTCCAACCATGGCTAATGCAATGAAGTGCTGTCTCCAAGCCAAAGGAACACTTTAAAAGATAAGTTAGGCAGAAAGCCATAAAGCTTCAAAAGATAAAATAGCTTTAAAATGCTTGTCAGAGAGAAAGAAAACAGCAAGGAACTGGTTTGTAGTCAGAAAAAGATCTCACACAGAGACACACAGACATAGGCTTATAATAATATAGAAATGGCTTTTTATAAAGGAGCCATTAGTGGTGTATGCTTGCTGGGACACTGTGAGGCCCTTCTTGTAAAGTATCTTAGTTACAGCATACAATGTTGTGTTGAGACAAGAAGGCTGGACACTATGTGAGCAGGCTCTTATATGCCTGACCCAAAATATCATACAAGACATTATGAGACATGCCTCTCCAAGTTATCTGGAGTGAGTATCAGACTAGATCTCATTTACAGCCTTGTAATGACCAAATGTGAAATTCCTTGTCCAGGTCTGCTCCAAGCAATCCAGCGCTATGGAGGCCCAGGCAACACAGCCCCTTCGGAAAGTCGGGATAAGCACTCATCTACAGAAGCTCAATGTATCATCAGGTTAGTACTGGTCACCTACAAAAGAAGTACAAAAACTCAAACAAGATTTCCCTGGTAACTTAAATTTCTTCATCTACCTGGACTTTGGTATCAGTTGCCAATTGTCTCTTACTTCTAAAATTGATCTGTAAAGACACAACCTAGTTCTACCTGCTTGTATCTGTAACATCCATGGATATGATAGCTGCCACTAGACTGAAGCTTAGTTTTCACAATTCTGTATTAAATTACGGACCACTAATCATTGGTCTGTAACTTAATGAACATGAGAGATATCATGCAAGGTATGATTCAGTGGCATTTTGCATACTGGATAGACAGATTGTGAACTACAGAGGCCCAAGTGAAGGCTCGTGTATCATAATAAAGTACATTGGCTGAACATACCTTTAGGTGATAATGAGGTTTTAGATAAGTTTAATTGTGTTAGCCCCTTAGGTAGTTTGGCAAACTGAATACTTAGTGAAGACACACCTGTAAAAGAGATTAAAAGAAAAATTATGAAGCATCACACTAAAATACTTCTAATAATACCTGGTCTAATATTTACATTCTCATCAGGATTGCATTGGCATGTCAACTGCTAATGTTATCTAACTGATGCTGCATTGGGTTGGTATGTTAAAAGCAACACACACAAAAAACCCT
This sequence comes from Anolis apletophallus, assembly GCA_030556195.1. NCBI lineage: Eukaryota > Metazoa > Chordata > Lepidosauria > Squamata > Anolidae > Anolis > Anolis apletophallus. The sequence continues at coordinate 61,174,291 of JARBWK010000007.1, read as the reverse complement.
GGTCATACATAGTCAAAATTTTTGTGACAACTTAAAAGATGAGAAATATTCTGTGATGTACCAGTCTAATATGGCAACTCCCTGGAAACGGCTCAAACATTTGCATGTTTTCAAACTGCAAGGTTGGCAGAAGCTGGGGCTAACAGAGGTGGCTCACCCCGCTCCCTGGATTCAAACTGCCAATCTTTTGGTCAGCAAGTTCAGCAGCTCAGTGGTCTAACCTGCTGTGCCACCAGGGGGCCCCGTATACAGATATACTTCCTTAAAATTTAGACAGTCAAATTTGGAAAGAAGCAATATCCCTTGCCATAATGAACATAATGATTTATATAAATACAACATTTGTAGCCACCTTCATTCTAAACTATTTTCTTAAAGGCTAGCTATTTCTATGAAGCCCAAATAAGCAATTTTTATTATATTTATGGTCATCGTAACCAATAAACATTGCTTGATGTACAGCCTAAATGAAGGGACGGCAGCTATGCAAAGAGGGGGGAGTGTTCCGTGGTCATCTGTGAACAGAAGATATTTAAAGAGCAATTACCACTGGCAGAATACTGTATTATGGTAACAAAAGCTCTATGATATTCTACTAATCCTCTTATTAGGCTTGCATCAGGAGGGAGAAAATGTAAGTGTCACAGTACCTCTGTCCTCCAGGGGATTGTTCGCAAGGTTAATTGTATGAAGTCCTGAGTTGGGATTATGGGATAGGGCATTGGCCAGTTTCTGTGCAAAATCTCTTTAAGGAAAAACAAAAGCATGAAAGGGGATTGTATCATCTTTTGCATCATACCGCACTCAAGAATTTAACACAAACTGATTGCCCAACTAATATGACCATAGGATGATGGAGTCTGTATGCAATGTACTGTATTTTGTACATAGTCTCTCTTATTGTAAATGGTTGTTTTGCACATGCTCAACAAAGCTTAGGGTGCATCTGCTTCTAGAATGACTACCATTGTTCAATACTATGCAATAATGGAAGTTGAACTTCAACTTCCATTATTGGAAGGCACCAGCATTTTTCAGCAGAGAAAGCGAAAGACCTTGTAAAACTACTACTAACTTGATTCCATAGCATTGAGCCACGGCAGTTAAAGTGGTATCAAACTGCATTAATTCTATGGTGTATATGCCTCTTGGTTTTTTGCATGGCACTGAGAAAGGTAAAGAGGCAGTGGACTATATCCATTTCTGGTTACATACTATCATACTGAATGTTTTGATGATATAGAATCGTTACTATTGAGCTGCTGAAAAACAGACAGGGTATTTTCCTTTTCTATGTATCCTTTAAAAGCAGAATGAATCACCTAAAACAGAAAAATGGTCAAATCCATTTGCAAATTCATATTTGTTCTCCCAATTGCTTTCCCCCCTGGTGATTTCCTTTCTGCTTTTCAGAGGCACTGAAAATACTTTTGCATACATACATTTATATTTACAGTACTTCTATACACAACTTCAACCTTTGTCCTTTCACAGCTCAACCCAACTAAACAACAGCCTCCTAATAGAATTGCAGTCCTTTCTGGCACTAACATACTTCTATGGTTTAATAAATATTGACTTACGTTCTAAGACCAGCATTCTCCATTACTAGCTCTTCCAGTCGATTAGATCTGCTTACCACTCTCAGGATCTGCTCGCAAACATCAGCAGACTAGTGTGATAAAAAGGGGGGATAATGCTTAGCATAAAATACTCAACCAATCCAAAAATACACTAAATAATGGGCTGCATTCATATACAGCACTCATGCCACTACTACTAATAATCATAACTTTATTTATAACCCATCCTATCTCCACAAGGGGATTCACGATTCACCAAGTGCAGCCCCCGAAAGCTATTTTTGCAACTCCCTAACCACCCTGTACTGCCTGGTGAAAAGAGAGGGAGGGAGGGAGGATGGATTGCCTCTTTCAAACCCTCACAGGAGTGCCATTTGTCTTTTATGCAAATAGGAAGACTTCACTGGGTTTTTTTCTTCCAAAATCTTGTTTTTCAAAACCAAAAGCAGACTTCCAGGCCTTTACGGCTATTTATTTTTTTGCTTTCACTTTCGGAAGAGGGTCTCCAACGGCTAAGACTGGCCCCAAGATTGCCCCTGCTTTAAAATTTGCTCATTCCAAAAACAAAGCCAGAACTTAACCACTGACTCTATCCAAACAAAAGCAGTTCAGTTCATCCTCTTGTGGGCAATATTGTCTTGCTGCACGCCTTCAAATATTTTCCAATATTCTTGGAAAGATTTATTTAGAATGGGATTTGCCATCGTGCTCTTCTAGAGCTGAGAGAATTGACTTGCCCAATTCAACGGCTGAACTCAATTTCAATGGCTGAACAAGGAACTAAACTTTAAACCAGCACTCAAACCACTGCAACACATGGGCTCTCTTTTCATTGGGAATAATTGTCATTAAGTATTCAGTTTTAACTGTGTTAACTTTTCCAGACTGCTTGAGAGGTAAATTTCTGTTTGCGCACCTCCCTTTCCACTAGGACTATCATATCCTAATGTTATCATGAACTGAAAAGATATAAGCTCCAAACCAGCTGCGAATCAACTGGGTTGCTGTGAGTTTTCTGGGCTGTATGGCCATGTTCCAGAAGCATTCTTTCCTGACATTTCACCCACATCTATGGAAAGCATCCTCAGAGGCTGTGAGGTCTGTTGGAAACTAGGCAAATGAGGTTTATATATCTGTGAAATGTCCAGGTTGTGAATCAACTTTTACACTAATACTCAATCAACTTTTACGCTAATACTTACTAACTTCAGGTCCTTGGAGGAAAGTTTTGTAAACCACTGATTGTATTCCAGGGCAGCAACTATTGGTATTAAGTCCCTATGGAGGGGGAAAATGACAACATATTAAACAAAGAATTCAGAGTAAAACCTGACAAAGGAAACCAAAAGACAAATGAACCAAAAGAACCAAATGTGGGGAAGGTTTTTCCATGCTGACCAGTTTTGGAGTACTTGCTGCAAATGTTCTTTCATTGGAACAAAAATTTCCATTTAGACATATTATTGGCATGTTATATGTTTGTTCCTTAATTTTTTTCTCTGTGTAGTGTGTATTGTTTTATTATTCTAAGCATCCAGACCAGAAATATTAACCACTATGAGGCAATATTGCTTTTGTAAACATACAGCTCTCTAAGAAAAGGGAACTTGTTATGGAAACCCCCTCCCCCTTTAATTTGTCAAGCTTAGTATTTCATATTCATTAATAACTGAGCACCATCCTAGACGTTATTTCAATGGGTGAATTCTTTTTTAAATCAGGTGTCACATTTAATTGCCATAGTAATCATAATTAAGTTTTAAAGGGTTTTAGGCAGCAAGATGATTTAACATAATCCTGTAACTGAATGAGCCCAGAGAGCACATTTAGCCTCTTCTCCAGGGTTATTTTATGCTGTAAAAATCCTAGTGAGCTGAAAAGCTTTGGAGAAAAATATAATAATACTTTCCATATAGTATGCTCTTTAACTGCAAAGGAGATTTCACAAATAAAATTAAGAGTGATATGTTAACTGCTTCAACTTGATATTCTTGTCAGTTCCTCCATTAAATGAGAGGAATTGTTAAATTCTTTCACAATAATGACTGAGATAGCACTTTAAATACCACAGCATTTAGTATGGTGAATAATCTAGACCAGTAGTTCTCAAAATGTGCTCCATTGAGCCCTTGAGAAATAAAGCAGGATATTATTATTATTATTATTATTCTGATGGGCTCTGTGCTTCCCTTCTCCTCCTCCCCCCCTTCACCTCCTCCTTCAACTTTCCCTCCTCTTAATTATGGTTTGCTTGTATACAGCAAAGTAATTAGGAACCAACATCAGAACATCTAAATAAAGTCATTACAACTGGGCAGATGCTGGATGGTCATCTGTCAGGAGTGCTTTGATTGTGTGTTCCTGCATGGCAGGGGGTTGGAGTGGATGGCCCTTGGAATTGCTTCCAGCTCTATTATTCTATGGGGTGAAAAATAAATATTTCCAGTGACCCTGCAGGTACTTCCAATAAGATTTTCTTTCTATGTATGCACACCTGAAGAACAAAGCTTTAGGATATGTATATATAAAACATACTCTTTCAATAGTCCCTTTTAAAGATAATTATGGAATAGGGCTAATGGAGGGAGGAGGCACCCTGAGAAACAGTAGCTCAAACAGCCATTGCATTTGCAGAAATGATTATTCTTCACATAATGTCGAGACACTTAGTCCTCAGTATATATCGGTGCAGACCAAGGAACCTCTAAAAGATATAATAATAACACCCGTATTCAATATTACATTTGTGTTGTGAAGGGTTTCATTTTTGCACCATGATTTAGCTAAGGTTGCAACTAAAGAAAGAACGTATTACATTTGCTCCTGATAGGCTGCAATGTGTAAGGTATACTTATAACAGCACACTGCAAAAAACAAACAAACAAACCGAAACAAAAAACATTAAACCAGTACAAAGGCAAGCATTAATTTTGCAAGGCATTAAAAATAATAACAATCATGGATTCCCATGTAGTGTAGCCTGCAAGTTTGAATAAATACAAAATCTTTGGAGTAAGAAGCATTTTTCCATGCAGCCACAAGGTCACTTGTGACAAATGCCTGTGAAGAAGGCAATTATTTTAACCTTAGACTTAATAGGTAGTTGATCATTAACTTGGGGAACTTGGTGTAAACTACAATTTGAATACACCTTCCAAAACATGTTTGCAATTATCACTTAGAACTATTTTTCCACATATCAATGGGTTGCAATGCAGCTTCAAGAAATTGCACAATGACTATATATTACAGAATTATGATGAAATATACTGTAAGCCCCTAAAACAAGGGTGAGAATCATGCATCCCTCCCATCTCCATTTGTCTGGAGTGCAACCAGGAATTCCCACAGGTCATGCTGTCTAGGGCTTTTAGGATTTCTAGTCCAGAAACACCTGAGAAACATATGATGGCCATCTCTAGTCTACAAAAACACTATATTGGGTGCTTAGGGGCATTTGGAGAAATGTCCTATGGAATTGCAGTTCAGCAACTTCCAGAGGATTTCACCATTTGGCTTAGATTCTTCACTGGTTCCTGGGCTTTGAAGAAGCAATTTTTGTCAGTATTTTAAACATGATTCTGTGTGGTTTCTAACTACTTCCTGGAAAACAAAACTCAGGCTTTTTTTATTTCGACAAACCAATTTCTATTTAAATACAGAAAAATTGTAGGAATTTTAGAATTACATATAATAAATACGGAAAAAACCCTTAGGTTTCATATATAGAATCAGGATCCAAATTGGCATGAATACTTTATACAACTCCCACAGGAAGGCTTTAAAGCTCAATTTAAGGTATGAACAATTGCTATAGAACAGGGCTGTCCAACTTCTACCAGACCAGGGGCCGGAATTCTGGTCACTGATCACCTGGGGGGCATAAGGGTCTGCCTCCGCCCCCGGCTCTGCCCCTGCCTCAGCTCCTCCCCCGGCTCCGCCCCCTCCACCGGCTCCAAATAAGGTGCCTCCACCACAGTCCTGGGCAGAGAGTTCCACTGCTTTTTATTGCTTCCCCCTTTTTAATTATATTTAATTATATTTTTAACATCAATTACAATACAATTATACAGTAATAATAATAAAATAAAAGAATAAAAGAGAGGAAGGAAGGAAGATGGATGGATGGAGGAAGGGAATACATAAGGGAGGGAAATAAATATAAATACACTAGCTGTCCCGTGCACGCGTTTGTGTGTATATGTGTATATGTGTGTGTTCTTATGTATATGTGCATGTATATATGTGTGTATGTGTGCATGTCTTTATGTATATGTGTGTGCTGATGTTTGTGTGTATGTGTGTGCTGATGTTTGTGTGTATGTGTGTGCTGATGTTTGTGTGTATATGTGTATATTTTTATATCGGGAGGGGAGAGGTGTTCGGGGGTGCTTTCTGGGGAGTTTGTTTATGTTTTTGGCTGAGATCGGGAGGGGAATGGGAAAGGTGTTTGGGGGCGCTTTCTGGGGAGATCGGGGAGGGGAGTGGGAGAGGTGTTTGTTTATGTTTTTGGCTGAGATCGGGAGGGGGAATGGGAGAGGTGTTTGGGGCGCTTTCTGGGGAGTTTGTTTATGTTTTTGGCTGAGATCGGGAGGGGGAATGGGAGAGGTGTTTGGGGGCGCTTTCTGGGGAGTTTGTTTATGTTTTTGGCTGAGATCGGGAGGGGGAATGGGAGAGGTGTTTGGGGCGCTTTCTGGGGAGTTTGTTTATGTTTTTTATGAATGGGAGAGGTTTTGCTGAGATGTTTTTCTGAGGAGAGGGGGAATGGGAGAGGTGTTGGGGGTGGGGAGTTTGTTTATGTTTTTGGCTGAGATCGGGAGGGGGGGAGGTGTTTGGGGGCGCTTTCTTGAGAGTTTGTTTATGTTTTTTTGGCTGAGATCTGGGGGAGTTTGATGTTTTTGGCTGGGAAGGGGGAGAGGTGTTTGTTTGGGAGTTTGTTTATGTTTTTGGCTTTCTGGGGAGGTGTTTGTTTATGTTTATTTTTGGCTGAGATCGGGAGGGGGAATGGGAGAGGTGTTTGGGGGCGCTTTCTGGGGAGTTTGTTCATGTTTTTGGCTGAGATCGGGAGGGGGAATGGGAGAGGTGTTTGGGAGCGCTTTCTGGGGAGTTTGTTTATGTTTCTGGCTGAGATCGGGAGGGGGAATGGGAAAGGTGTTTGGGAGCGCTTTCTGGGGAGTTTGTTTATGTTTTGGCTGAGATCGGGAGGTGGAATGCGAGAGGGAGCAGGAGGTGGCGGGGGAAGTAGGAGGAGGAGGGAGCCTGCTCCTCCTCCCTGACCCGCCCCTCCCCGCTGCGAAAAAAATTTACAAAATAAATAAATATATATATATATATATATTTTAAACAGCCGATTTCTTTTTTAAAAGGGTAGGGGGCCGTAGGGAAGGGGCTGGGGGCCGTATATGGCCCGCGGACCGCCAGTTGGACAGCCCTGCTATAGAATTTCAGTCCTTCCTTAGTATGCATGTGATAGATCTCATCCAATAAGTGCAAGAAAGCGCTATAGCAGAAATCATATCAGAGCAATGCAGCAGTTATCTTAGCAGTCTTTATTAAATAAATTGATTCTTTCACATTTCAAATAAAACTAAAACAGGGAATATTTTTCAAAATGTACAGAATACCAAGTGCTAAGAAAAAAGCAACTAGAGCCTAAAAAGCAAAATAGTCTGTCACAACATAGTTGTGAGATAAAGCAGTTTACACAATATCTTACAGTTTACCTGTGGTCAAGATGGCTGAAGTCTTGTAAATTCAATTCCCGGGTATCTTGAGTCAGATAAATGGTATCTACATCCTGATTGGGGGGAAAAGAAAACTGAAATATCTTTTAACAGAGAATTCCTTCAGTTCGCAAGACAAATGCATGCGATGATAGAAAAGAGAGGTTGTTTGGCTTTGCATCATTGTTGTTTTGCTTTGCCTCTCTGTCTTTGCACAGCAACTGAAAATCACCCCCGCCCACGCGATTTCTGTACTTACCCACTGAACTTCTTCCCTGTATGGAAAACCAAGCCAGTCACAAACACACGCATACATTTGAGAAAAACCTCCTAGAAACAAACAAACAATAAGTAACACAAACCATTTATCTCTCTGGGGGAAAAGTTCCGAAAGCTGATGTACATATGTTAAAGACACAGTCTGTTTTCCTTTCCTCTGAGTGCATACACTATGCCGCAGGCATAATGTGAAGCTAACTATGCCTGAACCACATTGTCTGTAATATAGACAGAAGGCTACCATGAAGCATAAAAATAGCATCTTCCCACACGATGCAAAATGGCACTCTGCTCTAAGTGCACCTTAGAGCTAATTATATCTCAACCAAGCAGCAAAAACATCTACTATAAATAGAATCAAAGTCTCACAGTAAAGGGTGATTCCACAAAGTATACATTTTGTCTGAAAAAATACACTCACTCACCGCATGGTCCTAATTCTGCCACAGTTTGGCTGTCCCAAAGGGTTTGGAGATTAGTCAGCCGTTCTGGTGGTTCCATAATTACTTTTTTCATTATTCTCCTGGATGCAGATGAATGAGGCACATTTTAGAAAAGTTACAATTCTAGGACTTGTCCAGCGTTACCATTTTATACGTAATTATAAAATAGGATGAATATAAAATGGACTACATGGAAGTTTCTTAGTTTTGGGAAATATGGATACATGCCATGCATTTCAAACATGTGGTGAATAAGGTAAAGGTTTCCCCTTGACATTAAGTCTAGACATGTCCGAATCTGAGGGGTGGTGCTCATCACAATTTCTAAGCTGAAGAAATGGCATTGTCCGTAGACACCTCCAAGGTCATGTGGCTGTAGACACCTCCAAGGTCATGTGGCTGTAGACACCTCCAAGGTCAAAGGTACCTATTCATCTACAGACATTTGCATGTTTTCCAACTGCTATGTTGACAGAAGCTGGGGCTAACAGCAGGAGTTCATCCTGCTCCCTGGATTTGAACCACCAACCTTTTGTTCAGCAACTCAGCAGTTTAACCTGCTGCGCAATGGGGGGGGGCCTATAAAGCTTATAACAACAAAAAAGGAAGATATCGTCATGTTTTTCAAAGGAAAACAGTGACTGGGTGAAGAAACAGTAATAGGAAAGGGAATCAGAACTGGAATGCTGACAAAAATACATAGGGCTTGTATGATGTTAAGAAATATTAAAAATTAACAAGACAAGTATAGGGAAGATACACTGATGTCCAGATGTTATTTGAAATAAGAAAAAGCAAAGACTGAAGTTTCACTGTTACTGTTCCCAATAACAAAATTAATTATTAAATTTATGAAATACTAACCATATAAAATTACTGTGCAATCAATATAACCTTGCCCAGAGCAGACAAAAGATAACATTTATCTATCTACTATACTTGCTCTACACATCACTCCAGTTCAAACAATATGGTCACACTATATTGTTTGAACAGTCTTTTCTATGGTCCTAAATTCATTACCAGGTTCACAATAACATCCAAAGCAAAGTCCTAAAGCAATTTTAAACCATTACTTCTAATTGATGTTTACATCAGTTTTCTATACTATCTCCCAAGGTATAAATGCAAAATATATAATGTACATGTACATTCTCAAACATATCTCTAGAAAGTGGGGAAAATTCCCACATACAATTTTCTCCCTGAATACCTACACTGGAGAAACACCAGGGAATATCCTCCTAAGGCATGTTCCAATGTGTGCCAGTACTTCATGCACATCTTCAGACGAAGACAACTTCATGGAAATGTTGCATTTTTCAGTTTCTACAATCAGCTGCAAAATAAAGTTGAGATAATATAATGTAGCTTATTTCCCCCCTAAATATCACATCAGTAATCTTTAGTAATATTAAGTAAAGGTAAAGGTTTCCCCTGACATTAAGTCTAGTCATGTCTGACTCTGGGTGGTGGTGCTCATCTCCATTTCTAAGCTGAAGAGCCAGCATTGTAGACACCTCCAAGGTCATGTGGCTAGCATGACTGCATGGCGCGCCATTATAATATTATTCTAAAATATATGTTCAAGTAAGAATCTGAGTTCAATTGCAGAAGAAAATGTGTTCATCTGCTAAGCTTTCTGAACTTTGCTATCACTGTGAGAATATGGATAGTACTAAGTTTTAAAAAGTCATTTATGACAGTAATAATTTCCATCTATTTGTCCCACCCTGCAAATAGGTGTTTACTTTCCAATGTTCACAGCTTAGGAAGTTAAGTTTTAAAAAGGTAATTTGCTATGGTTATAGTTCCAAGTCACTCCCCTCCACTCCTGATCTAGATGTTTACTTTTCAACAGATTACACGGTCTGTCTTTTCTGATAAATAACTAAGGTAAAATGCAGACAGAATAGCCATCAACATAATGACCAACCAAATTATTTTAAAAAGAAAGCAGTTCCAACTGCCTCTGTATGTTTCCTGGGTTGTGGCAAGATACTCGGTGCTTCATCAGAACAGGGGACAAAACTCCACATAATTTGCCAACAATCCATCTTGGCTTCCAGTGTAGTTTGTGGAAAGACTTACTTACCTAAATTGGATTTATGACACACTAGAGATCATCATGACTAAGGAAGTCAGGGAGAAAAGTCTATATACTGAAAGGATGGAGGTGCACATATACATTTTAAACAGGTGTTTCTTTTTCACTCAAGCATAGTTTCCCTTCAGTGAAAGACAAACACCCGTTAAAAATGAACACATGCAACAAGGCAGTAAAGGAACTCCTGCATGTAATCTCTGCATGTAGAGGGATGGATTTCTGCTTCTTTACATACATTTTGCATATATAAATATACATTTTGGACATAGAAAAATCATTTTTCATATTTCATTTAATTGAAAATAATTAAATTACACTCAATTTTATTTATGCATGATTTTTTTTGCACCACCGCAACAACAATCAATGTGTTTTGGTTTTCCAAAGTTACAGAACACCTTGTTTTTTAATTTTTATCGGAGGTACTCCTCTCAATTAAGCATTTAAGAATTAATGATAAATAAAAATGTGAGCTACAATCAAAATACTGCTCACACTGTAAACACATTTATTTCACACTTCATTTATGCTACTTAAATGCAGATCTACTATATCCAAACAGTATAAACACATTTCTTCCTTCAATTTTGCTACTCAAATGAAGGTTGTGTATATTGGGGAGGGGGCACCCAGAAACCTATTTATTTATTTATTTATTTACTTTATTTATATTCCGCTCTTCTCACCCCAAAGGGGACTCAGAGCAGATTACAGGTACACATACTTAGCAGACAATCCCTGCCGTTTCCACATACAACACATATAGACGAACAGAGGCAAATTTCTGGCCACCAGGGGGAGCTGATGCACTCCTCATCTCTCAGCGTCCCTTGTTGTTCCTTCCGCTTTCCTCAGCATTTCTGGAGTTCTTTAATGGCCTCATAATTCAGTCAAAATTTGCCTCCCCACTTAATGTGGTACCTTAATCTCCTACTTGACAGATGCAACTGTCTTTCGGGCTGCAAAGGTCGACAGCAGGCTACACTTAAAGGTAGAGCACTCACCTTGACCTGGGCAGGCCTCGAACCCATGACCTACTGGTCAGAGAGATCTTATGCAGCTGACACTTAGCCAGCTGCGCCACATTCCCTACATTTCCTACATTTCTAAAAATGACTACAAGAGTATCCAATTGTTTTTATAACTGAAATATTCACCTGTCCAGGTTTATTGCATGTGATTCCTTGAATTTCCAAGTAGCTGAAAGTAAGTTCTAGCTGCAATTCAAACAGAACAAAAATGTCTTCAGAACCAAATACGTATACTTTAATGAAAGATTAAGCAGTTGTGCACAGTCAGCAAACATCTCTCTTCTTCTTCTACTACTACTACTACTTCTTCTTCTTCTTTTCTTTTTAAAAAACCTCCCTGTTAAAACAGAGTTTCCATAGCCATACAATCTAAAATTCAAGATACCGGAGAAAATTGAAGTAGAGTAATAGAGATGTGGGTAATCATAGAAGAATGGGCATTTCAGTTACACATACTTTAGTATAGCTACAAAAGGTATAGTTTATGGACTAAATGATTATAGCAAATGCTTCATGGAAAAATCGAAGGAAATAAGATGTGGCATGACAAATTTGGCTTTGCCTGTCTATCAAGTAAGGCTCTATAGCTAATGGCTCTATAGCTAACTCTCAAGAGCTCTTCTCCTGTATATCTCAATTACCACACAAGTTCACAACATGACAGGTTACTTATAGGTTAAATTTAACAGCACGTTCACGTCAATCAAATAATCCTGTATGGTTCATCTGTTTTCTCTCTTCAGCTGAGGGAAAAGCATGAAATGATTTGGTTCTTTTCAGATTTTTCAAGTCCCAAATGTAGTTTTTGAACTTCTTATTTTATTTATTTACTTTGTTTATTTGTATCCCACCTTTTTCTTGATGTATGGAGATTCTATTTACGATATAGTTATAGAGCCCAGGATAGCACACTTAATTGGCATGTTCATTATAACTCAGAGTTTTGCAACATTACTGTCCTACAATTAACACTGTGACTAAAGCACCACTCCTGTTTTATTTTGTCAGTCATTCTAAACTTGTTTGCACAAAAGTAACAATGGAGACATCTGCTAACATTATGTGAACAAGAATCCCTCAACAATTTTCACCAGATTTAAATTCATCTGCAAGTAGCACAAGGATTCCTTCCTCTGCCAAAATCATCTTTCCAGTTGTCATGAGAATCAAAGGATTTTGTGAATTATGCTGTTACGAAAGATGCAACTGCTGCCTCTAGAGAAAACAGAAGATACCATTCCTCTGAGAATACAATAAACCTCAGAATATTCTTGTTCCTGTATGTGATTTAAAAACATAAAATGTGTTCCTGGAGAGATTTATTTATTTATTTATTTACATCATTTATATTCTGCCCTTCTCACCCGGCAGGGGGCTCAAGGCGGATCACAATGCGCATACACAGGCAAATATTCAATGCCATTGACATACAACATATATAGACAGATACAGAGGCAATTTAACATTCCAGCTTCTGGCCAGATTTATAGCCTTGCAAATCAGTTAAATTTAGCCTCCCCACAAAGTGATACCTAAATTTCCTGCTTGACAGATGCAACTGTATTTTGGGTTGCAAAGGTTGACAACAAGCTACACAAATTGGCAAAGAGCTCACCCCGACCCGGACAGGCCTTGAACTCATGACCTTCTGGTCAGTAGAGATCTTATGCAGCTGACACCCAGCCCGCTGCGCCACATTCCCGGTGCACCATACTCTAAATAAGGGGTGGGCAATTATTTTTTCCAAGGGGTCACACGAGAGCCAAAAAATATTATGGAGAGCCGCACCTAAAGGCGGAACTACATTCTAATCTACATAATTTATTTATTTATTTACTTACTATATTTACTATATATTACACATCATTAATATTAACATATTAATATATCAAGAAATATTCATATATTATTAGTATTAATATCATAATTATTATATTATAGTATATATATATAGACATTATAATGTATTGAAATTATAATATAATATAACATTATATTATATTATTTATTATATTAGTATATTATTATTGCCATTTCAATTTTCTTTGTTGAATTTTTAATAAAATAACAACATATATACATGAAAAGGGGAAAGGAGAGTGTAGAAGAAAAACAAAGCTAAAGTAAACAGATGTGAGGGAAGAGCAAAGGGAATGTGGGGTGGGGGCAAAGATAAAGAAAAAAAGAAATACACATAAAACAGTTTTAAAACATAACGGTGGTCTTCCTAGCTTGTGCGTCATATTATTATTATATTATTATAAAATTATTATAACATAATAATAAAAACCACTAAAATTAAATTAAATTCAAGAAGACAAGGTGCGAACCAAGATGGAATGGCCCAATGGACCCAGCCCAGAGGATGGCAAAGCAGACCCAGCTGCTGCCACAGCAGAGGAGAGCAGAGCAGCAGGCGATCGGAGGCTGCAGGCCTCCACCCGCTCTCGCCCCCAGCCGTTCCCCAGCTGATCGCCCTGCTATGGAGTGCCTGCCATCCCTGGAGGCGATCCAGGCCTGCAGGGGGATCAGTCGACGATCTGAGGTAGCTGATCGCCCTGGTGACCCAGAAGACGATCAAGTCTTCCAGGTCGCCAGGGCAATCAGCCGCCGCAGGTCGTCAACTGCTCCCCCTGCAGACCCGGATCGCCTCCAGGGATGGCAGGCACTCCAAAGCCGCTGCTCCTCCGACCTGTCTGCCGACACAGGCCCCACAAAGCCCGCGATGGGGTGGCGGCAGCAGCACCCCTTCCTCTTGACCCCACCCCCGACGCCCTTCTCCCCGGGCTGGACAGAATCAGCTACCGGGCTGCATCCGGCCCGAGGGGGCGTAGGTTGCCCACCCCTGCTCTAGATACTCTATAGATACTTTATAGATCAGGGGTGCCCACACTTTTTCAGCATGCAAGCTACTTATATTAAAACCAAGTCAGAAAGATCTACCTACCTCCTTAAGGCTGGAGAGGGGAGGGGGCGGGGTAGGGCTTGGCCATAGGGGGGCAGACCCAGGCCACGCCAAGCCCTGCCCCTCCCCTCTGGCTTTGGAGCTCCCAGCAGCTTCTCCAGGCTTGAGGATGGCAATGCCGAGCCAGTGGTGGCATAGCTAGCACAAGGCTGGCTTGCCCCTGCCCTCCTCAAACCTGAAGCAGCTGCTGGAAGTGCCGAAGCTGGGGGGCGGGGCTTGGTGCAGCCTGGCTCCGCCCCCTCTGAGAAGCGATCCGGCTGGGATCGACCTCCTTCGGTCCCGGGATTGACTGGTCAATCGCGATCGACTTCCTGGGCAGCCCTGCTATAGATACTCTATAGATAGGTTCCTACTGCATTAACAAAAAGGAAGGAAAGAAGGAAGGGGCAGTTTAACTTGTTTCTAAAGATTCTTTATCTAAAATTACCAGAAGCTTGGAGATCTCACAAAGCCTTCTTCCAAAATGCATGTAGGGATAGTTGTTTTCTCCACCGACCTCCCATTTTCTTCTAAATTCCAGCTCAGCAAGCTTTTTATCATAGCTGATGAGGCAGGCTTATTGGCATTCCCCTTTCTTTGTTTTGGTATTGACACATGCTAGTAAGAGATGCTGGACATAGCTGCTGTTTACTATGCCTCTTATAGACAGGTACACACAGAGAGACAGGAAGGTCAGCCCAAGCTTTCGTTATATTCTTTATTTTGGAGCAATTGCTGCAAACTGACATCAAAACCTATGTTTCCCCAGACCTCATTCACCATCTTTTTAATGGTTTCTTGTTTGTTTTTAGAGTCATGTTTATTAAAAACTAGCTGAGGACCCGGCGGTGCCCGGGTTATTTGAGGAAGGCATTGTGTGCCAAGGTTGGTTCCTATTAGATGTGTATGTGGCTTGCAGTGGTCTCAGGAAGTTAGTGAAGGTACTGCAAGTCCCATTGGCCATGGTCCATCCCCTCCCAACAGCACCAGGATGTAGAGTGGGTTATGGGGGCTCTTAGTGCCACATTTGGTGTTGATCATTCATTGGATGAGGGTCGCAGTAGTCTCAGAAGGTGAGTGAAGGTACTTCAAGTCCCGTCATCCATGGTCCATCCCCCTCCAAACAGCACCAGGATGTAGAGTGGGTCATGAGGGCTTTGTGTGCCAAGTTTGGTCTTGATCAGTCATTGAATGAGGGTCGCAGCAGTCTTGGGAAGTGAGTGGAGGTACTTCAAGTCCCATCATCCATGGTCCGCCCTCCAAACTGCATCAGAACGTCCATTGGGTCATGGGGGCTTTTGTGCCAAGTGTGGTCATGATTATGCACTGGATGAAGGTCGCACATCGGGCTTGGGAAGTGAATGGAGGTAGCTCTAAAAATCCCATCATATATTCATGGTCCATCCTCCTCTAAACTGCAGTAGGATGGAGTGTGGGACATGGGGGTACTGTGTGCCAAGTTTGGTCTTGTGGTTCAGGGCCGCCTTGGTCTGTGGGGAATGAAGAGTTTGAAAGTACTACAAATCTCATAACCTGTGATGGTACTTCAAGTCCCATCATCCATGGTCCTCCTACTCCAAACTGCAGTTGAATGAATCATGGGTCATAGGGGCTCAGTGTGCCAAGGTTGGTTACTGTTAATTCAGGCCATACACAATGTCCCATTAACTGAGGCCAAGTGGGGAGGGAATGTTGATGTTGCATTTTCCCCCTCAGTGGGAAGAAATCCTGTTGTTTGAATGTAGAGGCCTGGATTCTGGGATGCTGGCTAATCAGTGGCTATCAATGCCCTCTGTCTGGTGCCTTAAAATTTTGGAGTGCCAAGGCTGGCCAATCAAAGGACTTTATGCAAATAGCTGGCACTTAGAATTTTGGAGTGCCAAGGCTGGCCAATCAAAGGACTTTATGCAAATAGCTGCCACATATCCGCCCTTCTGCCCTCCGCACACATACATACATACAAACATTCCGCTTTATTAAGGTACTAGCTTGGGGACCCGGCGGTGCCCGGGTCATTTGAGAAGTGCAGCAGGATGTAGAGTGGGTCATGGGGGCTCTGTGTGCCAAGTTTGGTCTTGATCCATCATTATTGGGAGTTGCAGTGGTATCATGAAATTACTGAAGGTACTGCAAGTCCCATCATCTCTGGTCCACCCTCCCCCAAAGTGTAGTAGGATGTAGATTGGGTCATGGGGGCTCTGTGTGCTAAGTTTGGTCTGTATTGGTGAATGGATGAGGGTGGCATTGTTTTTAGGAAGTGAGTGAAGGTACTTCAAGTCCCATCATCTGTGATCCGTCTCACAGAAAACAGCACCAGGATGTAGAGTGGGTCATGAGGGCTCTGTGTGGCAGGTTTGGTGTTGATCAGTCATTGGATTAGGTTTGTAGCAGGCTTGGAAAGTGAGGGAAGGTACTGCAAATCCCGTCATCCATGTTCTGCCCCCCTCCAAACTTCAGTAGGATGTAGAGTGGGTCACTGGGGCTCTGTGTGCCAAGTGTGGTCTTTATCAGTGTTTGCTGGGGGCCACAGTGGTCTGTGGGAACAGAGGGGTGTGTAAGTACTACAAATCCCATCATCCATTGTCAGTCCTCCCCCAAACCTCACCAGGACATGAAGGCAGTCATAGGGGTTATGTATGCCACGTTTGGTCTCGATCAGTGATTGGATGAGGGTTGCAGCGGACTTGGGAAGTGAGTAGAGGTACTTCAAGTCCCATCATCCATGGTCCACCCTCCTCCAAACTGCACCAGGATGTAGAGTGGGTCATGGGGACTGTGTGTGGTCTGTATTGGTCCTTTTTGGTGGCCTCAGTGGTCTGTGGGAACCAAAGTGTTTGAAAGTACTACAAATCCCATAATCCGTGGGTCATGTCCCCCGAACTGCACCAGGACGTAAAGGGGGTTAGGGGGGTTATGTGTACCAAGTTTGGTGCAGGTCCATCACCCGCGCTGGTCGCTGTGGCCTGTGAAAGTGGCTGCCACATATCCGCCCTTCCGCCCTTCCGCCCTTCCGCCCTCCGCACACATACATACATACATACAAACAAACATTCTGCTTTATAAAGGTATACAGATAACAAGATTAACTAATGTGTTAACACAAATGCTTCGAACACACTTTTAATGAAACAAATAAATGGATCCCAGAGCAAATCAAGGCTCCTTAGAAATCCAGATGACTAAACTGAGACTCCCATACTTTGGACATATCATGAAAAGACATGACTCAGTAGAAAATACAATAATGCTTGGTAAGGAAGAAGGCTGCATTACAGATGGATCGATTCAATCAGGGAAGCCACAGCCTTGAATCTGCTAAACTTGAGCAGGGCTGTTGAAGACAGGGTGACGCAGAGAACTCTAATTCATGGAGTCACCATGAGTCAAAATCAACTTGATGGCAATTAAAAAACAATTAAAAACAATTAAAATCATATATTTTAAACAGCAAACAGTAAAGCAGTACTGCATAAATATTTAAAACCCTATCCCCATGTCAGTTCTCAAAGGTCAGATAAAACCACAAGTGTTCACCTGACACTGGCAGGGCAGTGAGCCAGTCCAGCCTTTGTAGAAGACAATTCCAAAGCAAAGGAACAGCCACCAAGATTTATGACAGCATGCTAAAACTGGCTTTTGGGCACAACTGAAAGTAATTCCATATGCTAAAGAAAACTGTTTTCCTTGTATAAATTGGGTCCAGGCATAACATATAAAAGAAAGCATGACTAAATGAGAATGAATGTAAAATATTTCTTTCAGAAGGTACACTAACTTTTTTCAGGTATGGCTCATCTATCAGAATTCACAACCATGACAACAAAAAGTACGCCTGCCCTAAAATAAGTGAACCATACAATTAGGGTTGGGTGCAGTTATGAAATATTAGTCTTACCTTGGTAGGAATGCGAGAAGTTAACAGAAAGGCCCGGCATGATGTTAGCACCTACAAAATAAAGAACAAGAGATTTAATCAATTATTTTGCTTTTAAGAAAATCAAACCTCAAATACCTTTTACACAGAAATGTCTTCATCTATAAACTGTGAATATCAGCACATTATTGAATCCGCTGGCATTATAGGACATGTTTGCTAAAAAATACATTCCACAACATTCAGTGGGAATTTATTCACATGTAAACACAGTACTGCAGTTTTTCTTTTCATCAGATGGCTGCATAAGAAATAGAAGTCTATCACATGTGTAGTGAGTGGTTTGAGAAAGTACTTACCAAGCCGCTAAGTAAAACAAAGTTCTACACTTAACTAGACATCGATAGGAACAAATGGTTGCCAAAGGTCCCACCTGCATGAACTATACAAATTATCCCCATCTTGTTCAGGATTTTCAAATTCCTATTCTCTATTTGATCCCACTTTAGAGATAAAAAATAAAGGATGTTACATCACATAATTACAAATTAAATATTCCGCCCCTGAAAACGATGTACCAGGGTAAGACTGAACTTGAGCACCCCAGTTAACAGCTACATTTGACATTAAAAAATAAAGGCTGTCACATTAATTATTTTATTAAATGTTCATATGAAAAGGTGGAAGAGGGGGTAAGACTGAACTTGAGCCACATTTGGTAAAGCTACTTTTTCGTTTTCAACCTTAATGGTGAATTAGATTTCCCTTAGCCCCAAAGATCCTTAAACATTTGCTGTATCTCCAAATTGTACAATATGGCTATAACATCCAAACTGTATGTGTATGAAAAATGGTATCTAGAATGTCTCCAAGAGAGTGACATTTATTACATTCTTTAAGACTATTGATATTTGTAAAAATATAGGTCCTTTAAAACAAACACAAATATATGCCACCCACTAGAACTAGCCATGTAACAAAACCAGTTCATGTTTTATTCAGGTACAGGTGGACTAACACATTAATTGGATGTGTACACATGCTTTTGAACCCAACCCTGTCATTGTACACGCTGATTACCTTCAGCTGCAACATCCCCCTATTCACCGAGTACTGAGTCTTATGCATCCTTAATGCTACCATACTAGAAATGAAACCCATTTTTCTGCTCTACAACAATTTGGTTTCTTACCAGCAGAGGGAACAAGCCCTACAAATGTTAAGAGAGAGCAAGCAGCCTATGCTCCTTGTTCCATTTGTTCCACACAACAAAACCTGCAAGGCATGAGTTTCAGCAGTCAGCAACTTAACTTATTATAGCACAGCTTCAAACTATTTTAATTAATTTTCAACAAGAAAGATGGTCCTTTGGGGTGTTATTGGAAAAACATATCATGGAGTGATTAAACCTACAAGCAGACACATTCATAGGATGATCCCTCGGATTATTCCGCTGTCACAAGGCTGCATAAACTGCTGACTCTGGAACTGCTCCCAGATAGCTCTATCAACATCAACACATAGCCTTTTATAAAAATATTAAGCTTGATGGTCCAATGAAAATACCCATTTTGTACTGTTGTTAAGCTATGGATAATGTGCATTTGATGAGTGCATGGCAAACCACTAAGGATTTTTTTTGTAGTACTAGCTATATTTTGCTCCAAAATGTTTTTGCATGGCCATCCAAATGTCATAGGTCAATTTGTGTTTACTGTTTTCTGTCTCATAACTCTCAACGTATTCACGGGTCATATTAAAATCCATAATCTTGGCCCCCAAAGCTGTGTTTGAGTTGAGGTGATTTATATATGTAAGTAGTATTTATTTTTTACCACATTTATATCCCACTCTTCTCACTCCAAAGGGGGTTCAGAGTGGCCTTGCACATATATGTCCATACAATAAACAAATAAAATTTAAATCCAAGCAGTTAAAACATTGTGTTGTCCAAGGCTTTCATGGCCAGAATCATTGTGTAGCTGTGAATTATCCAGGCTGTATGGCAATGTTTCAGAAGCATTCTCTTCTGACCTTTCACCCACATCTATGGCAGGCAGCCTTACGAGGGTGAGAGGTCTGTGAAATGTCCAGAGTGGGAGAAAGAACTCTTGTCTGTTGGAGGCAAGTGCGAATGTTGCAATTGGCCATCTTGATTAGCACTGAATAGCCTTGCAGCTTCAAAGCCTGGTTGGTTGCTGTGCCTGGGGGATCCTTTTTTGGGAGGTGCTAGTTGGCCCTGATTGATTTTTGTCTGGAATTCCCATTTTTGGACTGTGGCTCTTTATTTACTGTCCTGATTTTAGAGGGGTTTTTTTTATATTGGTAGCCAGGATTTCTTCATTTTCATGGTTTCCTCCTTTCTGTTGAAATTGTCCACATGCTGGCGGTTTTCAATGGCTTCTCTGTGTAGTCTGACATGGCGGTTGTTAGAGCACACCAGCATTTCTGTGTTCTCAAATAATATGCTGTGTCTAGGTTGATTCATCAGGTGTTCTGCTACGGCTGACTTCTCAGGTTGAATTAATCTGCAGTGCCTTTCATGTTCCTTGATTCGTGTTTGGGTGCTGCGTTTGGTGGTCCCATGCTACCACAGTTGCATGGTAGTCTACAATGGGACCACCCAAACACAAATCAAGGACTACATTAATCCTTAAAGAGAATGTTAAACCTCAACGTATTGAATCTCGTTTTGAATCTTGTTTTCAAATCCCTTGCTAAAAACAAGTAACAGTTAGCATCTCAATGTCAGTGCAAACTGTTACCAAGTTGTAGAAGGATGAGTGAATTCATGCAAGAAATGGAAGGTAGCATGTGATTCTGTTCCCAATTCCTTAACTATGGGAGTGTTACATTTCCATTCGCTCCTTCTTGTTTAGATTAAGGAAAGCCAGAACACCTTGGATTTCTAATGAATACATCAACTACTCATTAAGAGCAAACACGAGGATGGCTTTCTATATTGCTCCCAGCAGCTTCCCTGTATCTCCCTAATTCAAACTTGTGCCATTTAACATCACACCACCGCATCTATTAAAACAATTTGAATTTGTTCTCAATTCTACTCCTTATCTGCAATCATGGTAAGACTGTCAATGCTCTAATGACAGGAAACTATATCATATCTAAGCAGCACAGAAATATTGTATGAATACTGCAGTGATGTGCAACATTTGCTCAATCATGACCAGGATTCTAAGCAGTTATTCACTTACCTAGAATTTAAATTAATAGGCTTTTGATTTATTTTAATTTTACTTTTTGTAGTTTTTTTGAAAAAAGAGAGAGAATTGCATTCATGCAGGGATGCTCTTGGTCTCCGGAGTATTTAGAAGGTTACTTGGAAGGTATCTTGTGAGTTCATAAGAACATAATGCGACCTGCATACATAATGACATGCTTTATTGATGCCTAACTTTTAAGTGACAAGAAATGTCAGAAGACTGCTAAAAATTATGTAACACCACAAAATAAAATCTCAAAATGCCTTTCCAATTTAATACCAACAGTGGATTTTCAAAAAAAATCTTCTGCAGAATTAAATGCTACCTCAGAGGGTCAGCCACCCCTGTCCATCACTGCAGCCATTTCACAGACCAGACATTCAAAAAAGCCAGAAATGGCACCATGGAGGGGAGAGCAGAGTGTGGGAAGTTGGTGCTTCTTCTATCATCTCCTGGGATGGATTAAGCTCTTAATGACATATGATGTTAATTTACAAATAACCACAATTTTCTCAAAATACATGTATCAATAACCAGTCCATTGCACGCTTAATTCCATTAAGTGCATTGGAAGTCCCAAAAAACCATGCGCCACAGTCCAGAAGTGTCTCCAATGATGCACAGAGTCTCGCAGGAGTAGCGGGCGCTCTCGCGTGGCTTGGGCAAACCACGTGTCCGGAAACCACGTGCCACAGCCGTCCCCTTATTTTACATGAACATTGGTTTGCTAAGAATTTGATATATATTTGGACGGAATTTTGAATATTTGAACATTGGATGACAGCCTATAATTTGCCACATGCTTTTGATTGCAACTACAGCCTTGATAAAGGTCAGCTATGACCGAAACGGGAGGATCCCAATACATCTTTGTGATCCCATCAGCTGGAAGATATATGCACATTAGCATATTTATTTACCTGTGCACGAGGCTTGTTTATTTTTGGTAACAACGAAGGGATACTAACCCGCCATTGAGGTTATATACGGAGTACAGTTTGCCCTCAAGGATTACCGCAATAATCCTCTTTCTGAACACGTGGTTTGCCCAAGCCACGCGAGAGCGCCCGCTACTCCCGCGAGACTCTGTGCGTCATTGGAGACGCTTCTGGATTGTAGCGCATGGTTTTTTGGGACTTCCAATGCACTTAATGGAATTAAGCGTGCAATGGACTGGCTATTGATACATGTATTTTGAGAAAATTGTGGTTATTTGTAAATTTATTTTATTTATTTATTTATTTATTTCAGGATTTTACCCCGCTCTTCTCAACCCCCGAGGGGGACTCTTTCAATTCAATGCCCACATAGTAACAATATAACAACAATTAAAATACATTAAAATGCATTAAAATACAATTACATTAGCACCATACACATTCATCATATGTCTTTCATTGTGTTTATATGATCCATACAGCCTACCAGGCTGTTGTGGCACAACTCACGTGTCCTGATACATAATACAGAAATATTTTTGCAATTGTTCTTTCTGATTTATATGAGATTATAGACACATGTCTCTTGGTTTGTTTCGGTTTCGCTGTTAAGCAGTACTTCCCTTTGTTTACCAATGGATTAAGCTCTTGCCTTTCACTTCTCCACTCAGACAAGGGGATGGTTAAGAGTTAAGATGCAGTACTCACACTAACCTAGTAAACCTATATTGGAACATGGATAAATAAACCCAGGTCAATTTTTGACTAAATTTTCTAGACTTACACATGATTGTATAGGATTATTTCTAAATACAATTTTTCTGTTTTTGTGATATGTAAGATATCTTGTTTGTTTTCAGTTTAATATAAAATGATCTTACACTTGCAAAGGCATTGAAATAGAGGCAGTGGGGTGTAACAGTGAGATCAGCTCCCCCAAAATGATGCCTACAGATATTTTGAACAGATGGCTCGAAAGCAGTACATGTGAAAATGATTTGAGATTGTTAGTAGAACATTTAAACAGGAGTCAGCAGAATGCACCATGAACAAAATAGCAGTGCAGTTCTGGACTGCATCAACAAAAGAATAACATCCAGGTCGAGAGAAGTAGTAGTGCCACTTTATCCTACTTTGGTCAGACCTCACCTAAAATGTTGCGTTCACTTATGGGAATGACAGTTCAAGAAGGATATTGACAAACTGAACTGTGTTCAGAGAATGGTGAGCCAAGATGATCAACCATCTGCAAAGCAAGGCTTATGAAGAAGAAATTATAGAACTAGACATGATTAGCTTGGAAAAGAGACACTGAGGGGTGAAATGGCAATCATCTTCAAATACCTGAAGAACTATCATGTGCTTGTTTTCTGCTGCTTCAGAGTAGAAGAAGAACCAATGAATTCAAACTCCAAGAAAAGAGATTTCACCTAAATATTAGGAAGAATGCCTTTATTCTAAGAAATGATGGTCTCCCTTTCTTTGGAATTCATTAAACAGAGGTTGAATAGCCCTCAGGATTGCTTTTATGTTGTGTTGCAGGGGCTGCAGTCACTTCTAACCCTAAAATATTTCACATACTAACTGAAGTGTTGAATAGCAATCACAGTGGTTCCCAACCTTTTTTTGACCAGGGACCACTTGACCAGGCTCCACTTTGACCAGGGACCACAAGATCAGGGACCACTTTGACCAGGGACCACTCTCCAACATTTAGACCAAAAGAGTTACAAATCCATTTTTGGTCAACTTTAGATTTGGTTTGGGGTGCTGATTCAGAAAATTGCATTCGATAGACTATATCAGCTTTAGTTCTGATACAGAACATATGCCATGGTCAGAGACAGGGAAGGAGTGGCAGGTGGTGCAAAGAGAGTGGAAATAAAATAAAACCAAGAGGAAGGAGGCTCATGGACCAGATTTTTGTCCTCGTGGTCCATGGCCCACAGGTTATGAACCATTGAGCCATCAGAAGTATCCAGAAAAGGATTAGGCAAATTCCATGCAATCTGCAAATATTAGTGGTAATGGCTACAAACAAGTATTATTTAACTAAGAAGGAACAAATGCCTTAATACCAACTACAGGAAATTGATACTGCAGTCACGACCCATTTTTGGCACCTGGTTGGCCTCTCTGAGACACAGTAGGTTGGACTGGACACACTTTTGGTCTCATGCAGGTGAATTCTTTAGTTTTATTTATTTGTTCAGGCTTCTATGCCGCTTTAAAACTCCCAGCTCTTAGCTTTAGGCTCACAAGAGCCAAAGGCAACAAAATAAAAACAGCAATAAAACAACAAGGCAGAATAAAAACAACAAAACAGATAAAACAGCTAAGCAATGCAGCAATAGCGTTCCTAAAATGCACAGGCTTACTCTCCAAACGCTTGCTTGAATAGGTGGCCTTAGTTATCTCTCTTCCTAGAAACAGAATGCTCAAGTTCTATATAGTACACTATTAAAACCAGTTTCATGAATTGTTTCAGTTTAGATCAAATCTTCACAATAAACTGTATACTAATCATAATGTGTTGGACACTTAAAATCTTTAATTAACAAGAAAATTAAATGCATAATTCTTTTATAACAACTGTATTCCTGTTATGAAGGGAATACTGAAAACATGACTTCTAAAAAACAACAAATGCTACATCAATACAACATAATGTATTAAAGTAATCAGCCACAACAGAAAAAGAATACACTTACTCAAGTTAATAGAATAGATACTCTTAACCTTTCTGAAGATGGTAGTGCAATAAAACTGTTAAATGCAGGAAAACAGATTTTATGGAATAGCACAGCTAGATTTTATACCTCCTCCTCAAAATGCCAGTTTATAGCATGTTATTTTCTCTTCAACCATAGACTTTATTTTTGTTTCAACCCCAGCACTAGAGTACCCAAACAGTTTGCAATGTATCAATTTACAGGAGTATAACCAAAAACAATAATATCTAGCATAACCTTGGAAAACATATCGCTCCACCATTGATTTTACCCATATGTTTTTTACAGTTTGTGGAATGATACGCAACTTTTATCCTCTACTGTGTTGCCTGCCAAAGCTTTACAATTTCACAAAGAAGAATCTCTACACTAAGCACACCTTTGCATACCAAAACATTTTACCTTATTCTGCTACTCCTATTTGACATCCTCTTTGTGGGCAGAAATAGTTTTGTTCCTCACTTCTATCTATCTCATAACTGAGCTGGTGTCTGCCCATTTCCCCTTGGCACATGGCCAAGATGCACTACACTAAGGCTTTGTCTAGACTACGGATTTGCCTTCATATCTGCTGCCAGGGCAACTGTACTGGTTTGCATCTTCAGTATGAAAATATGTGGGTGCTGCTGGCACGGGCAATGATCTGCACCTAATTACCTAAATCTACTATAAAATTATCAAATTATAGAACTTGTCAGCTAGCAAGTTATTATTTTTCTTTTTCCTGAATGGATTTGGGATCAGGATAAATAATACTAAGATGCAAGCAGTGCAAGAAGTATTGACCACGGTATCCTTCTGGGACGCCTCGTGGGAATGGGCCTTGGAGGTACTGTTCTGCAGTGGCTCCGGTCCTTCCTAGAGGGCCGTTCCCAAATGGTGTTGTTGGGAGATACCTGTTCAGCCTCTCATCCATTGTCTTGCAGGGTTCCTCAGGGTTCAATATTGTCTCCCATGTTGTTTAACATCTACATGAAGCCGCTGGGGGAGGTCATCCGGAGTTTCGGGATGCGGTGTCACCTGTATGCAGATGACGTCCAACTCTGTCACTCCTTCCCACCTGCTACTAAGGAGGCTGTTCAGGTCCTGGACCGGTGCTTGGCCGCTGTGACGGACTGGATGCGGGCGAACAAATTGAAATTGAATCCAGACAAGACAGAGGCACTCCTGGTCAGTCGTAAGGCCGAACAGGGCATAGGGTTACAGCCTGTGTTAGATGGGGTTACACTCCCCCTGAAGATGCAGGTTCGCAGTCTGGGTGTGGTCCTGGACTCATCACTGAGCCTGGAACCCCAGGTTTCGGCGGTGACCAGGGGAGCATTCGCACAGTTAAAACTTGTGCACCAGCTGCGCCCGTACCTTGGGAAATCTGACTTGGCCATGGTAGTGCACACTCTGGTTACATCCCGCATAGATTACTGCAACACTCTCTATGTGGGGCTGCCTTTGAAGCTTCAATTGCTCCAATGGAAAGCAGCCAGGTTGATAACTGGAGCGGCACTCAGGGAGTGCACAACCCCTCTGTTGCGCCAGCTCCACTGGCTGCCAGTTTGCTACTAGGCACAATTCAAAGTGCTGGCTTTAGCCTTTAAAGCCCTAAACGGTTCTGGTCCAGCTTATCTGTCCGAACGCATCTCTCCCTATGAATCATCTAGGTGTTTAAGATCAACTGGAGAGATCCTGCTCTCGGTCCCGCCTTCTTCACTGACCCGATAGGCGGGGACAAGAGACAGGGCCTTCTCAGCAGTGACCCCTCGGCTATGGAACACCCTCCCTAGGGACATTAGATCGGCCCCCTCCCTCTTAACGTTTCAAAAGAAAGTTAAGACTTGGCTGTTCAAGCAGGCATTTACAGATGAAGCATAATTATTTAACTGAGACCTACGGAATATGACAATGCAATGGAAAGCGATTTTAATGAGACGTTGAGATGTGTATTTTATATTTTTAATTGCTAATTGTATTGTTTTTAGATGGTTGTTTTATTGTTTTAATGTGTTTTATCTTTGGCATTCATTGCCATGTGTACACCGCCTCGAGTCGCCTTTGGGCTGAGAGGGGCAGTATAAAAATATAGTAAGTAAGTAAGTGTTGCACCTCAGAACCTGGCAGGCCCCCTAAATCACACACACACACAGGCTGATGCAATATCAATAGTTTATTTAGAATAAAAGATAGAATAATCCAAGAATATAGATCCAAAAATGGTCCATGGAATAACGTATCAAAATCCAATAGTTCAATAGTTCCAAGCAGAAAAGGCTCAAGTCCAAAGAAGGCAAAATCTCTAAAGCAAGGCAAAGTTCTCAAGTAAGGCATACTGCTCCTGCGGCCGAACAAGGTTCTTGGAAGGCAGCCGCAACTGAGGTAAAACCAAGGCTTGAATCCGAACCGTTCCAACGGTTCCCTGGAAACTTGGCAGCAAGACGTGATCAAAACCAAATGTGGCTTCAGATCTGGCTAGGAGTCCAAAAGCCAAGGCTAATATAGAAGCTAGTCTCGGGGTACCCATCTCACCCCCTTTCTCAAGCTCCACGATTTCCTGGACTCTCTGATATTAGACCTTCTATCAAACATCTGCTCATTAGCGGGACCAGCTGCAACATTATCAGAGTGAGACTCTGGCAGCTCCCTTTCTCCCATCGGTTGGTCTGGGAAGGGAGTAGGTATTCTTTCCTGGGAACCTAACCCTCCAGGCCTTTCATAATCTGAACTGGAATCCTCCTCCATAGATTCCTCTGTGAACTCATCCTCCGTTTGATATCTCTCCATCCAGTCATTATCCCATTGCAAGCTCTCGTTAGAAGATTCATAGCCATCCGGCCATTCTTCCTCACTCTGACCCGGGTCATCTAGTCCAGCCCCACCTTGCCCTTGATCGGCTGGCATTTGCCTGGGCACCCCCGGGACCCCCGGGGTCTGGCCCAAGCCACTAGGCTGGAATACCACAGTAAGTAAATAAATAAATATTGGCCATTGCAGTCAGAACACAAATCTAAAAAGTGACTGCTTTGAAAGAATTCCATTTCAAGACATAATTTACAGAGTGACTACTTCTTGTTATTCATTATATTGTTCAAATAGTAATGTACTACCTCAATTAGTGAAGTAGGTGTGTTCAAAGGCTTTATTTTTGCAACAGAAAATTTAGTATCAGCAGCAGAAATAATATGGAAAGAATAGGGATAAGTTCCTATATCATAAAAAAGAATGCCAGTTTGATGTGATTGAGCAAAGTTTTTGTATCCAAGACAAATAATATGCACATGTGCAATTAAATAATCAGGTCTGGAAAGCTTGGCACTACTAAAAAGATTGCAAAACTTTGGAGAAAACCTCAAAGGTTCTTCCATGATGTATCATGGGATGAATTCCTTTCAGGTCTATTGAAAAACAACAACAACATGTTACAATAACTGATGAGGCAGGCTTATCTGCTTTCCCATTTTATCTCTGAGACCATCTACACAGGCCACATATGCCAGAGCTGATCTAGAATGAGGTACACTGTACAGCCAATTACTGAGCCAACACAGCAGCAGACAGGTATCTGCACTGTGCAGCACTGAGTCAGCCCAGTGGTAGGAAGGGGTCTGCATGGTCTAGTGCAGTGTTTTTCAACCTTTTTTGAGCCGTGGCACATTTTTTACATTTACAAAATCCTGGGGCACACCACCAACCAAAATGACATAAAATGACACTCTAACTTACTATATTGTACTATACCATTATACTGTAATATTATTGGTACTATTACAAGTAATATAAAATATATAATTTCAATATTGTATTATTTTTAAAAGTATTTTCTTGTATTACATTATAATAATATAAATATTATAGGTACATACAATATATACTCAGTAAAGCACAGGATTAATCCTGACTGTTATCATTACTCTCATAGTCAATAATGATATACACCATGATTATGACAAATGCTGATAATATAACAATATAATAGCATATACTAAGGGAAAATAATATTATGTTAATACATAGTTCATAATAATAATAATAATAATAATAATAATAATATAGCCCATGAGGCTCCTTCCACGTCACGTCACAGTCTCTGAGGCCTGGTAGGCCGCTCGCGTACCTGCCCGGAGGCGGGCCCCGTTGTTCCCCGCGTCGTGGCAGCAGTGGCCGAAGAGGCAGTAGAGCCGCAGGTAGGAGAGGAAGCCCGTGAAGGCGGAGGCGCCGGCCAGGGCCAGGCTCAAGGGCTCCACTGCCCCGGCCGGCCGGACCACCGCCAGGCCCACCGCTAAGCCCAGCACACCCGCCACCGCATTGCCTCAGACGAGGCACTTCCGCTCCACTGGCGTCCCCTCAGGGAAGGCGCTTGCGGTCCCCGCCGCTTCCGGCACCATCTTGGTGCCGGGCGGGAGTTCAAAGCCACCGCAATGGGATTGGCCCATGGGAAATAAAGGGGCGTGGCTTATTCAAGACTCAAGAGGTTCCAGTTTTCCATGGCACACCTGATGATAGCTCACGGCACACTTGTGTTCCGTGGCACACCGGTTGGGAAACACTGGTCTAGTGGAACCAAACTTAGGAGAAGGAGAGGAAAAAAGAAGTATCATCTCCCTCCCCCCCCTTCTCTGGCTAGCATCAGTACATGTGACTAACAAAAATCTGCAGCAATTTCATTTCTGGTCGTTAGCTTTAAGCCAAAGAAGCAGTGGCAATGGTAAGTGCCATCCCCTGCTCCTGGGCTACCTGAGCCTGGGAAAAGAGGAATAGCCATATAAACAGATGCAGCCAATTCCAAATATAAACTGGTCCTACTGTTTACACATGCCCGAAGTGTGAGTGAGCTTTGGCACTTTGGTAAAGCTTTGGGACATCCCCTGAGTTTGGGTAATGCAGCACATGGCATTAAGGAGAATCAGCCTTGTGTGTCATATGGAAGCCACAAAGTCTATTCACTTCCTCCCCAACTCATCTGGCCCATGTAAATGGGTCTTCTGTTTTCCTGCGCATGGATGCTCAAGTAAGGTATTCTTGGAGCAGTCACTATTTAATTCACACGTGGTGTACAGGCCCATATCTCTGGCATTACTTCGCGAAAGAAGATTCTTAGGAAGGACTCATCCCACGCTTTCTACAAGCGCATTGATGATGGAGGTTAGATGTGTCCTTCGAGCCTGTGCAATGGATTTATCTGGTGGAGAGCAGCGCGCACAGAACTGGCCTCACCCTTTAAACCAATGGTTTGTCTGCCAGGGCCTAGCAAGCTTGGACGGTGGCAGCGAAGTCCTCAGGTCACAGGTTTGATTTGAGTTTCCTTCTCTAGATGGTTGACCTTGCAGGGTTAGACGAGCACCATCTGCCCGGGTTTGAAATTAGAGTTTTCCTTCTCTTAGGATGGTTGCCAAAAGGCTAGAGAGCCCATCCTGCCCGTTGACACTCTTTGTCAGACCCTTCGGTTGTGACCTGTCTGGCATGGAAGGCCCTACCGGTGGCTATTATGCCACCGCCAGCATAGTTCACAACTTCATTAGGGTACGCAAGCCTCTCCCCCATGATAAGGGGACGCCAATGGAGAGGACAGGCCCATATAGCTAGAGAAGAATTGGCAAATTAAAGTTGTATTTGCTCCTAGGTCAAGCTTTCTTTACTGCAGATTCACAGTGCACACCAACATAAAGGGCTGTTTATCCAGCTCACCATTTTCCCAATGCTGATGATACTAAAAAAATCCAGAGATGAAGAGGAAAAGAGAGTGGAGCTTAGTGGGCCGAAAAAGAGTTGGTAAAAATGAATTCCTTTGCCGGAAGCTTTCTAAATGTATACCTGTATTATTGTCACAAAACTAACATTATGTGGTCTATTGCTGTCTTTTGGGGGAAAGAACTAAGTAGGGTTAATAAAAATGGCATAAAATTTCAAAATGCACTTTAGTTCTGGTAACATTTTAAAATATTCATAATAGCTGGAATTCTGTCAGCGATAATACATGAATATCACTGTGGCTTATACATGTGTATGTCTGGTTTTGGATGGAACACAAAACACTACTGTATAGCTCTTTGTACAATGTTCACGAGGTCCATTCATCCTAATGTCCATGAAGGAAGCTTAATGTGGCCTTCTCCCATATTAAAAAGTCATAGGATGCTCCACAGCTCACTCGTACTTTCTGGAAATGTGAACAGTTTGGCCAATTCATATTCAAAACTGGCAGCAACAGTTCATATGATCATCCAGGGCTGGGAAGCCTGGTCGCAGGGGATGGCACTCACCTCCCCTGTCTTGTCCTCAGCTTAGTATTGACCACCAGGCATGAAACTGCTGGTGGACATTGCTTGTGGTATTTACTGGCACTGGCCAGAGCACCAGAGCGATTGGAGAAGGGAGAAGGGAAAAGAGGGAGCAAGTCCCTCTCCTGGTAGTGGTGACAGTCCACAATGCCCAACCGGGTTCAGTGCTGCTGGGCCACCTCCATTCAGCCACTGGGCCATCTCAGTGCCAGACAGTGGGGAGTAGCCCACTCCAGATCAGCCCCAAGATATGTAGCCTATGTAGATGGACTTAGAACAATCCAAAGGACAAAAAATTAGGCCGGGTGTTGAGTTTCCTCTATCATTTCTCAACTGAAGAAGCATTTGCAATGGAATATGCAGCCCAAACTTGCACCCAGCTTAACAGTGTAATTCTGTTCAAAGGTGAACATTCACAGAAGATCTTGATACAGTATAAACAAGTATGCTTCAGTTGTCTTTTTTGCTATGCAAATGAGAAAGCAAATACGCATATTACTTACATGGTACTTGAAAGCCACTATGAGTCACAGTATGGCTATAGCTGGATTTAAAAACTAATAATAATGTAGATGTTTCCAATTTTACATTTATCTTTTAAAACAAGGGCTGGTGTCCTGTTCAGTAGTTATGAGATCATAAGCAGCACTTACAGTTCATTAATTTGGGGATTATGCTTATGGTCATTAATGACTGAACACAATTCTCCAAACCTATATTTTAAGTGGCCAGCCAGTACTCCCTCAACATTTCATTGCAGAATGGAGAACTACACACATCCAGCTATGTACCACAGTGAGAGAATTAGTTGCAACAGAATCACAAGGGGTCTTTCTAGATGACTTTTCCAACAAGCTCCATGACCAGGAGAGCATCATAGACATCATGCCCCAGTTCCCTACAATGCCTGGGAAACCTTTTGGATGAGGCACTTACTGGCTGAAAAAATATTTTTTAAGAGGGTGGCATAATCAGCCATGGAGCCAGAATGGCTTAGTAGTTCGAGATTTGGACAACTTTGGGGATCCATGGAAATCACACTGGGTGATTGGCAAGTCAAATGCTCCAAGAAAACCCTTCAAGTCCAAAATATCTTGAAGGCATACAACAACAGAGCATTGAAAGAATCAATGAAAATAGAGCACCATTGTAGTCATGTCTGTAGTCATGTCTGACAATGCAGTATTTTAGAATCACAGAGTTGGAAGAGACCACAAGAGCTATCCAGTCCAACTTCCTGCCATACAACAACACCCAATCAAAGCACTCACCACAGATGGTCATCTAGCCTCTGTTTAAAAACTTACAGAGCAGGAAACTCCACCACACTCCAAGGTAACATATTCTACCATCAAACAGATCTTACCGTGAGGAAATTTTTCCTAATGTTTAGGCGGAGTCTCTTTTCCTGCGATTTGGATCCATTGCTCCGTGTTCTGGTCTCTACAGCAGCAGCAAACAAGTTTGTCCCCTCCTGAACATGACATCCTTTCACATTTCGAAACATAGCTATTATGTCTCCTCTCAACCTTCTCTTCTCCAAACTAGGCATACCTAGCTCCCTAAGCCACTCCTCGTAGGGCTTGGCTTCCAGCCCTTTTACCATTCTGATCACACATTCCAGCATGTCAATATCTTTCTTGAATCGTAGTGCCCAGAATTAGACACAGAATTACAGGTGAGGTCTGACTAATGCAGAATATAGTTGTATTATTACTTTCCTTGATCTAGTCAGGGCTGTCCAACTGCTGGCCCTGCAAGTGTTTTGGACTTCAAATCCCAGAAATCCTAACAGCTGGTAAACTGGCTAGGATTTCTGGGAGTTGAAGTCCAAAACACCTGCAGGGCCGGCAGTTGGACAGCCCTGATAGATATTATATTTCTGTTGATGCTGCCTAGAATCATATTTGGCTTTTTAAGCTACTGCATTTTGACCTGATATAAAAGGATAACTTAAAAATTGAAATTTCAATCTCTTTTCCTAAAATGGGGGGATGTACAGTATATATTTAATTCAAGACCTAAGAGATAACTAAGGCAATTTTTGTTTTTATTTTTCTCCTCCTTTGGTCCTGGGCAACTTCTGAATCTCTGAGCAACTGACAGCTTGATAACAGGTAAGACTGGGGAGAACTTTGTGCATGCAGTTCTGTTTCTGTACAAAAAGTTTTGCTTGGTCAGGGCTTTTCCTCATTCCTTATTTCTCTCTGATTTGGGATGTCGGTTTCAATATGTTTTAGAATACACCTTCCCCTGAACGACAGGCTTGCTGACTTCAAACTTTATTTTGGAGGAATATATTGAATATGAGGGTCATTTTAAAATAACTAAAATTTAAATGGAAAGTGAATAATTGATAAAAAAGAATTTTAAATGTTTTTCTCTAATCCTATCTAGTTTTATAATCAATAGTGTATAAAATAGTTTAATTTTTTTCCAGGTCTTGAAATTTTTATTGGCTCATGTGCTAAGAAAGCATATAAAGTTAACATTTTAGACAACATTCTTAGATTGAATGCATTCCCTTATTCCTACTTGTTTTAACATTTATAAACGAATATGCCCTTCCCCCCCTCTCTCTATATATAGATAAAATTATTTCCATTCTTCTAAGAACATGTGCAGCGACTCATCCTTCAACAACACTGTTAATTTGTCCCTTTCTATTACTTCTCACATCTTCACTGTCCAGTCTTCTACAGTTGGTGTTTCTGTCCTTTTCCATTCTTGAGCATAGCATTCTAGCCACTGTTGATATGTGCTGCAGTATTCTCTTATGCTCCTTTTTATTTGATTATCTAATCAAGTCCAAGTAGTATGAGGTCTAATTTGAAGTTTATTTTAAAGAATTTATTGGATTACACCATGGATTTGTTTCCAGATTTTTTGACCATTTTACAAGTAAAGAATCTTTCATGTTTCCAACATGTATTATTTGCTCCTTTATACATTTTTATATTTTGAGGGAAGTGGAGTTAAATGCCATCAAAACATCATTTTATAGAAATTCTCTTTAGGATTATTTGTAATGTAAATTTTAGATCCTTCTGCCACATTTTCAAAGGGAAACTATATTTCTACAAAACTAGCATCTACATTTCATGAATATTTTCTCCTTTGTAATATATATGTATGTAGACCAAAAAGATAAAGTATGCTGGGTAGCTGGATACAAATGCACATTCAAAACAAAGCAAAGTGTGGATACAATCAAGACGTGATGAATACATTGGCAGACAAGATTCACAACAACTGGAAAATTAAAAGACAAACATTAAACGGGGAGCACAGTGTTCCCTCACTTATGGAGGGGGTTACGTTCCAGGACCTCCCACAATAAGTGAAAAACCGTGATGCAGTGACACTATATTTATTTTAATATTTATACATTATTTTAGTACTTATACACTATTTTAAGTCTTTATAAACTTAAAATAAAGTGAAGGAAAGGCCCTTCAAGGCTGAAGGGAGAGAGGACTGAGGAGGGGAAGCACCTTGGAGAGCGGCGATGGCGGCAAAAACCTGCGAAACAGCGAAAATACTGTAATATATATTTTAAATTAATATTTTTTGAAAACCATGAAACAGCTAGTTTACTAAAAGCAAACCACAAAGTAGCGAGGGAACACTGCACTAACTTCATTAATTCTTTAAAAGATCTCAATGAATAGAAAGAATTAGATTGGTGCATACTATTTCAAGTTGATTTATTTATTTATTTGCGGAATACCGTATATTCTGGCGTACTAGACGACTTTTTAGCCTTGGAAAATCTTAAGAAAAGTTGGGGTCGTCTAGTACGCCAGGTATAAAATAATAAGAAGAAGGAAAAAAAACATAAATAAAACTACCTTAGGAGGGAGGGAGGAAGAGGAGGGTGGAGGGAGGGCACAGGGAGGAGGAGCAACTCCATAGTTTCCTGACTCCCTTCAGCGCCATGGCCGTGCCTCGAAGCACCCTCGCCATCTTGTATGGAGGGAGGGTGCACACGTCAGCGGCGCAAGGAAGCCCTCCAGCAAGAAGGCAGAGAAGAGGTGGAGGCGGGGCCAGCGCCAAGCTCTCTGCCTCTTCCTCCCATGCCGGCATGGAGGGGTCAGGATGGATGCCTCCAGCAGGAAGGCAGAAGGAAGGTGAAGGCGGGGCAAGCACCAAGTTCTCCGC
Source organism: Anolis apletophallus (assembly GCA_030556195.1). Classification (NCBI taxonomy): domain Eukaryota; kingdom Metazoa; phylum Chordata; class Lepidosauria; order Squamata; family Anolidae; genus Anolis; species Anolis apletophallus. The sequence goes on along the minus strand of JARBWK010000007.1, from coordinate 61,138,986 downwards.
CTCTTCCTCCCATGCCAGGGAGGCGTCAGAACGGACGCCAAAGTGGGAGAGTCAATGCGTGGCCCAGGCCAGGTGCAGCATGCAGGCAAGGAAGGAGGGAGGTGCTGGCAAGGCTCACCAGCAGCAGCTTCTGAGCCGAGCAAGGCAGAGGTGGAATTTGAGGCGAAGGCGCCTCGGCGCCTCCTCTGCCTTGACTGGCCCCGCCTCCACCTTCCTTCTGCCTTCCTGTTGGAGGGCTTCCTTGCACTGCCGACACGCACACTCTCCAGCCAAGGCAGCGCCTACTTCGAGGCGGAGTAGTCTTAAACGGCGAGTATATCCTTAACTCTGTATTTTGTGATGATAAGTTGTGGGTCGTCTTATAGCCCCAGTCGCCTACTACCCCAGAATATACGGTATATATCCAGTCTTTCTCACATAATAGAATTCTAGGTAGAAGTCAGCAATTTATAGCAGACTTGAAAATGGACTAGTCGGAAGCTAGTGTCCTTGATAAAGAATGTTATAATATTGTCAAATTGTTTAGTCTAGCCAGATTGGAGACTGCAGTCAAGAAATCAGAATAAGGCTAGGGCTTGGAAGGGTAGCTATGGAAGAATTAAGACAAAATCCTCAAGGGTTTAGATAGATCACTAAATAATAAAGTTAGGATAGTGCATGTTATTGTATTCCTCATTTCTATGTACAGTTGTGAAAGGTGGACACTGATAGGAAGAAAATCAACTCATTTGAGATGTGGTGTTGGAGAAGACTTCTATGGATACTGTGAACTGAGAAAGGACGAATAAATGGGCCTTAGAATAAATCAAGCCTAAATTTTCCCTAGAAGCCAAGATGACTAAACTGAAACTGCCGTTCTTTGCCCATATCATGAGAAGAGAAGACTCACTACAAAAAACCATAACGCTTAGTAAAATAGAACGAAAGGAGGAAGTTCACAATTCCAGATGGAAAGACTCAATCAAGAATGCCATGACTCTTGAGTCTGGAAGATGTGAGCAACGCTGTTGATGATTCAGTAATTTGGAAGTCTCTCATTCATGGGATCATCACAACTCAAAGTTGACTTGAAGGCAGTTATCAGTCGAAGTGCAGATTCTGAATAATGTTTAAGGATAACCTCCCATTACCACATATTACAATAGTCTATATGGGATATTACCTATGCAATTGTGTCTAAGATATACTCACATAGGAAATGTCACAGCAGGTACCTCAAGTCACACACAGTATAATGATAAAGCTGATCTAAAAACAGCAGCCCTCATTTTGAGAAACCGATTCTTTAATAGAAGTAAGACCTCATCTAGAACAGTCTGAACCATATGTATTTTTTGTCCTTTTTTCAGCAGTATCTGTAGCATATTTCCTTCCAGAAATGTGTGGGATAGTTAAGAACAGAAGATAAAGATTTAATCACTGTTTGCATACAGTAATAGTTAGATGTCCTGGCTGTAAAACAGGCTCCTATAGACCAGGGAACTAGTCTATAACTGGTTTACATCATGTAATATCAAGGGAAATTATCCTGTGCTGAGACAAGCTGCAATTCAGAAAGCACCACTCCCAAATTAATTTTACATCCTTCTTGCTGGTCCCATGACATTAAAATAACTTGTTTACAATCAGACTTGTCCTATTTAAAATCTTGGGATCAACAAATGTGTGAAATAAATAGGAAATGGGGCTGTCTGTAAGGGTTTCCTATAAAGTTTCAGTTATATTGTCATTTAAATTTAAGTTTGATGCCTGCATTAGATCACATATCCCATCAGCATGAAATAGAATACTGCCATTCATACTTTACTCCTATCATCACACTTAAGGCTGCTTTATGCTTGGGAGAATAACATGCATTTCTGAAAATTCTTATGTACCTACCAAAACTCTTGACTTGCTTTCATTTCTCTTGTCCTTCAACTTCCAGAAATCCTAACAGCTGGTAAACTGGCTGGAATTTCTAGGAGTTGTAGGCCAGATCACCTGGGGACCCTCAAGTTGAGAACCACTGGTCTGCACTGACCACCTAGTGCAGTTTCAAGCCGCATTATATAGCTGTGTACACAGGGACCTTTTGGATTTAACCACCAAGTTCCTATAGCTGATTAAGCTTCAGTTCCTTTAGTTCATTCAGCTCCATTGCGAGTGTGTGAAGTTAAATGTATGTGTTGTTATAATGCGAAGATGCTCTATGGCAGTCAAACCATTTCTATTCAAGCCAGCATAGAATTCACAAGGCATCCAAGGACACAAAGTGTTCCTTTGAAAGCCTTTAAAACAAACTTTGTGAAAGTGCAAAGGCAAGAAAAAGTTTGCTTGACCTTTATTGGCAACTGATGGCCAGCCAGTATCAAAGACAAACATGAAGTCTTTACTTTAAAGACACGCGTAAAGCTCTGGAAAAATGAAAAACGTACCCTGATATTTTCAATTAAATCAATAAGACATGACATTTCATTTCATCACATTTTATACACAAGAAGAAGAATGAGCTTCACAGCATCTTCCACAGTTTGTTGAAAGGCCAGTAGCTAAAGAAGGCCAGGACAGGAGAGGGAGCTCTTCTCACAGTATTCACTCCAGGGAGAACAAGAGCTGCCTTTTTACTTTGTCCTCTTTTTAAGACAAGACATCTACCACAGAATTTTCATTTAGCCTTTGTCCCCATTTTTCTTCTTTTCAACCAGTCTATCCACAACAACTGACAAACTTTAGTTAAAATTTGTTTTGAGCCTATCTGTAATAAGCATGCAAATACAACATTAATCAAGGGAAAATATTAATTCCACTATACAGCGTGTATTTTAATATTATTTCATTCAATATGTCCAGATACAGCTGTGATCAAAGAACTTCTTTGAAGCATACAAAGCACTTACATGAGCGCAGTAGGGTTCCCCCAGGTTATTTTCAGACCGTAGTTCCTTGTACTTCATTGGAGAACAGAACAGAGGGATGCATTGATGGAAGCTCTGGAGCTCTTTGCATGATCTTTAGAATCCAAGCCAAATAAAGTTTTTATTTTCCTAGCAACTACGAAGACACTCTGAAGTACTGTATGTCATAACCCACTTCTGTAAAATGCTCGCAGAAGCAATGAACAACAGAAAATAGCCCATTTCTGTATACAGGCAGTCCCCAAGTTAAGGTTCTCTAGGTTTGTTCTTAAACTGAATTTGTATATAAGTCAGAAAAGGTACATTTTTGAAGTGTAACACACACACACAAGCTTTAAATAGCATATGGAAGGGTTAACACCCCTGTGGCATTGGCTTTGCTGTCTGTGTCCCTGTTCAGAAGATTTCACCTCACTTTCTGTTCCTGTGATAATTGACAAATGTGTCTTGTTGTAGAAACAAAGATTGGTGATAAAGCTTCATTGGAGACACCTTTCTGTCATGATAATTCTTTCAGGAGTTAATTTCCTTTCCTAGGAGTAGATTTATCTCGCTTCCTGTTGTCTCACCTCCATTCTTAACTATGAGTTGTTTGTAAGTCGGGTGTTTGTAACTCGGGGACTGCTTGCACTGTCATAAAGCCATGCAATCTTGTCCTTTCTTTTTAAGAAAGGGATGGGCAAAATGTGGACCTTGGGATCCCACTGAAGACGCCTCTAAAGCTCCCAGCCCACCATTCTTTAAATGGAAACCAATTTGGGGGGCATTTTTAATCCACAAATGGACCAGAACTGCCTAAAAATACATTGTTTTCCTTCTCCTAACCCTGCAAACCTGCGCAAACCTCCCAAGACAACAAAAAAGAGAAAATAGTAGTCAAAAGTGATGACATATCACTATTATGATCCTCCAAATTGGTGATAAAATGGCCTCCATGCCCTGAACAGGTGCCTATCCCTGTTCTAGGAATTAGGGGCTTAGTGTGATCTCTTATGAATCCTCACATTCAGCTACTGTCAACTAGGGCTGATGGGAAATGGGAGTTTAACAGCAATAGATCAGGGGCCACAAGTTATCCTCAATATCTGTAATTCCCCTAGTTCTCCTTCCTCCTTCATCTGCCTTTGTTACCATAGCTCTTCTAGGCACTGATTATAATAATTAAAAGCTATAATAGTTGTGAAAACTTGTCTTGTGCTTCCACCTACAGACCCAATGTAATAGGAAAAGTAGAGTTGACATTATATTCAAATGTAATATGGAAATGCAGACGTGGTTTGTTTTGGATTACGGTGGGGTGGATCATTTTGTCTCAGTCTAGTTTTTATGGCATTTAATATTTTTTGTTAACTGCCCTGAGTCCCCTTGGGGAGATAGGATGGGATACAAATAAATAACAACAATAATAATACTTTTGTGCAAAAAGTCATACAGAATTTCATGCTGCTATGACAGTACTTTATGTTTGGATTCCAGTGCACTGTGCTCTCAGGTAAATTGACTTGAATGTAATACACAAAATTTCCTACAAAAATCTTAGCTCTTTGTCTGTATTATTCTTATGTAAATCTGTTTCAACTACAGACTTTTTGCCTACAGGCAAAAAGACTTAGTTATAGTAAAACAAATAATAGACTGAACAGATTATTTTGCATTGCATTTCATGTGAGATCTTGTCTCTATGCATAGCAGGTAGCATTCACAATGTGGCATTCATTCTATAAACTAGCTCACTTCCTTTATCAGGTAATTGTTCATGTGACTCCTTTGACTGCATTAGCAGTCAAGGAAACTGAAGAGTGAACTTTGACCTTGAACATTTGCACTGGTTCTATTATTCTAGTGCACTTGTTCCATTATTCTAGACACTACAGCCTGTGAAAACGTTTTAAAAGAGGAAAACTCACACATTCATCATTTAAGGATACAACCCAAGTTTAATCAAAGAGTTTAATTACTAATTGGAAGAACAGTAATATCACTTTCTGAAGATGTGCCAAGTTTTTCTGGCATTCACTGTAAGCCTATTAACTCAGTGACAGCATAAAAGAGTGAGCTAATTTGCCCGGTATCAGGATTACTTCATTATCCAGAATCACTTTATGAAGGACCCAATGTAAGTATCCCATCTACTTACTGAAGTGTGCAGTTTCAATCTAGGGCTTCTTAGTGACAATACTATTACAGCATTACTACTACCTGACAACATTAATTCAAGGGAATGCAAAAGTGTTGGTCTGCCTAGCACAAATGTAAAGCTTGCGAACTACCATTCACATCAGGGCGTTCATTAGAGGAGTAAAGACTTTTCTGCATCCATGGATTCAGCTGTAACTTGGCATGCAGATACCTAAGTTGTACAACTAAAAACAAGCACAGGTAAACAAAAAATCTAATTCTAATGTGCCAAAGAAACTAGTATACACACATTTCTGAAAAGTAGTTATATCACTGTGTTGCAAGGAAAACCAGTAATTTTGTGTTAGATATGTGTTGAGAAGCAGCTTTGTGAATCTGAGTTAACTTTCTAACATGTAAGAACTGTGTGTGTGTATGTGTGTGAGAGAGATTAATTGTAAAAAGCCAAGTACCTATTAACTATATGAAAAGGCAAGCAATGCAAACCCTTGCGTGCTTTTGTATGCTAAGCTAAAATGCATACTAGACAAGAGAAACACTATTCACAATAGCAGTGACTGAAGAGTAGCATAATAATCCTACTAATAATCCTGGACATTATTAAATCTAGGTGAATAGTGGACTACCAACTTAATTTGTTGTCTTTACCAATTATAATTATTATTTAGAACTTTTATTTATTTAGAACTTTTATATCCCATTCTTCTCTACCTCCGTGGAGGGACTCAGAACGGCTAACAGCAAAATTCAATGCAATACAATAAATAACATCCTAAAACAACATACAATAAATAAGTTCTAAAATACGTGACTGACTGACTGACTATAAAACAATTAATCAAATTAAAAACGTCACATTAAAAACAACGTCCAACTCAGTCCAAAACATTGTGGTCAAATAAATCTTAGTCTATATCGGATCATCCATCAATCTGTAAATGCCAAGATTTTAGCTGCTTCCTGAAGAACAGGAGAGAGGGGGCAGACCGAATTCATTTTCAAGAGTCTCTGATGTAACAGAAAAATGAAGGGAAAGAACACATGGTAAGCCTAGAAAATGCATCTATGAATGCATTCTATGAAAAAACATAGAAAGCATTATGGATATTTGTTCCTCTATAAAGTACTATGACTCAACATCCTGTTACAGGTGTTATTATTACTATTACATAGACTATGCCTCATCACAAGCACACATAACCTGTGGCCCTGGGATCACAAGTATCTCTCAGCAGTTCTCTCTAGATCTTGCCAGTGGAGTCTTCCCCAGAGAAGTGATTTTCATTTATGGTCATTAAGCAGAAATAGGTAAGCAGCAATGTTAGTGGACATTGCTGAGGGGTGGCCTCTATTGAATTGTGGAGTAAGCATGCATGCCCTAGACCAGGGGTGCCCACACTTTTTCAGCATGCGAGCTACTTTTAAAACAACCAAGTCGAAAAGATCTACCTGCCGCCACACGTGCTCCTGCCGCCCGCGGGGCGCTCCTTCCGCCCGTGGGGCATTGCGGGAACACGGGAACGTGAGGCCCCACCTCGCGCTCCGCCCTGTCTTTCTCTTATCCGGAAGCAGCCGTGCAGCCTGCGGAGGCCCTACCTCGCACTCCCTCATTCCCGCAATGCCCCGCAAAAGGCACTCCCTCGTTCCCGCAATGTCCCGCGAAAGGAGCATCGCGCAGGAGGAAAAAGCGCTGTGCGGAGGGTGTGCACGCGCAGGGCAGAAGCGCCACATCCGGCTGCAATCGACCTCATTTGGACTCGCAATCGACGAGTCGATCGTGATCAACTTTGTGGGTGGCCCTGCCCTAGACCCATTTTCCAATACCTAATGCGCCCCTTGGAGATGAGAAAATTGTACATCCTTGCCTGTTCAGAGGAGTGAAACTCATGTGTTTCAGATTTCACATTATTCCCATCTCTACCTTACCAGAACAACAGCAAAGCCCCAAAATACTAGAATAATCTACTAAAAATCCCAAGAAAAGCTAAATTTGATTTAAGTATCTTCATAGCTATAGAATTTTGAAGGTGACACAGTATGAGAGTTTTCATTGAATATAAAGCTTTAATCAACAAATTTCTTTTAAACTGTGTATTTCAGAAGAAGGGACTGGAAAAACTGTGGGGATTTGAAAAAAGGTACCATGATGTAATGGGTTGATTGGAAAGGCATGTGTTGGCAGCTGATTGGCTGAGCATGCCAGGAGCCAGAATTCTGATTGGTATTGTCTCTAGCTTGCTGCTGAGACAAACGGTTTTAACTGCCACTTTCACCTCGGAGACTGACGGGAGTGCTGATTGGAAACAGCCAGGAAGGAAATGGCAGCCAACTCTCTGAAGCCGGATCATTTCTAAGGCCTGATCATTTCTAAGCATATTTTAAAGACTGCTTGAAAGAACTATTCTCTTTGTAAGAATTCAGAGAGACTGTTGTATATATTTTTGCTCTATTTGACCTTTTTGAAATGGAGTAAAGTTACTGTTACTCGTTACACAAATCTGAGTGACACATTATTATACTGCCGGGTATATTATGGATCAGAAACAGTGGTAAAGCTTCTATTTATTTACATCGACAATCTCTAATAAAGCGGTTTTGGTACTTTTCCAACAGGAGTACAGTCAGAGAGTGATGCTGCACACGTGTAGAGCTTAGAAAAGTGGGTTTCTGTGCCAAGAATCAGGCAGGCACAGGCTCCGTGAATGTAACACTATGATTGGTGCTTCTAGCCCATGCAGTGATTTGCCAAAGTACACCCCGTGCCTAGCGTAAGATAACGTAGGCTCAGATTGGTCTAAACAGTGCAAAGCATGAGGTTTGTTTACCTTAGTGCCAAATGGGTAAGAACTGCGCATGAGCAGAGGGATTCTGCCCCCTCCGTTGCTGGCAAGGAGTCTGCAGAAGCCAAATGTTGCAAGTTGGGAACACAAGAGTCCCAGCCACTGATAGTTGTACTGTGGGAAAGACTACCATAGAAATGTTCATTGTTCTAACTAATAGGAGGGGATTAAGATGTGATGCATATGAAAATGTTATGTTTAATTGGATTAATGAAATGTTCTGTAACACCAGCCAATGATGTTTGTGAAATGTTCATGAAGGAGGGCGGGCTTTTGCGGATGCCGCCATGCAGGGTATATAAGCTTTGTGTTAAGGATGACCGGGGCTGTTTGCCCCATATCGCAGCACGTTCTGTGGGCAACCCCACCAGCTGGTGTTAATCAATAAATCTTTGATTTCACGTTGAGCAGTGAAGTTGTTGCGTGTTTTCTCATCCCTGCGCCCGCACGTCCATGCCGCCGTTTTGGTAAGAGGTAACTTGCCACTTGGAGTTCCATAACTCCCAATTTGCTGCTACACTAACAAAAACCATCTCTTAATATCCCTGGCCTATGAAATTCATAGGGCCATTGTATGTTGGCAGTCCACTTTGAGGCACATGCATAAGGCTAGCCTATCTTTTAGACTGTATGCAAACCATCAGCACCATTTTTGTGACCTCTCCAGAGATCACAAAATGTGATCTAGGGAAAGTGAGGGAGCATTTTCTCCATGGTTTGCTTACTTCCTGGGTCATTCCTGGGTCATTCAACCTAAGAAGAAAAGGAAGTGACTTTCCTTAATTAAAAAAGACATCTCTAAAACGCTCTGCATGTTGTTGTTTCTGCAGGGGGTGAAGTGCTGAAGTCTTCCAAAGTCTCCTAGGAGACTAAAGCAGCCCCATAATATTCCACAGTTGCCCATCCGTGCATTAAAGAAAAAGACTTGGCAACTGTCTATCTGTACTTACTTAGGAGAAAGTTATGACTTTCTCAGAGTTCTGTGTAAAAATATATGTTCTTATATAAAAAGTTTTTAATGCAATACAACTGTTTTGTTCTCTCCTGACATGATAGATAGATAAATAAATAAATAAATATAAAAAGTGAAAGAGAGATATTTCTTTACCTTAAATATTTACTTTTCAGATCAAGGAATCTCTGCAAGAATTGGGGATTGTTAGCTTGGCACTAAAATGTGCACTAAAGGCCACATCAACAGACTGTCCATGGATCACTCAGCAGCGCAAACTGATAATGCTATCAACTGTGACAATGCAAGGACATTCTGCCCCACCCTGATGCAAGGGTCAATATAACCAAATATCTGTTCAATTGCATTTAAGCCATTCCATGTATTCCAATGGCATTGAAGTTCAACTAGTCTGAATCCAGCCAAAGAATCATTAGATGGGGTCAACAAAAACCCTTTTGCTGTGTTTACGGCAGGAGCAATCTTAGTAAATTCACTAAAATCAATTGCTTCACTTCAAAAAGTTAACAATTGTGGTAGGCAGTATTTATTAGGAATTTTTTTAAAAATCCTCAACCAACCTGACCCTCTGAATATGACTTGCAGTCAGAAAGAGAGAGAAAAAATAGAAGATGAAAGCTTTCCTTATCAGACACTCCTCTACCGCATAGCTCAAGCTTGAGGCAACTAAAGGCTTCAAACGCTGCTCCAAAAACACAGAATGACATTTTCTTTTCCTTTTTTGGAAGAAACACACACAAAGTTAATAATTTCTGGGCCACAACAGACAAGTTTCTAGAGTCAAGTCAACATCTTAACAGAACTACAAAAGCATAGATTCAGCTCACTGTGGATGTGTATAGATTGAAAAGCACACAACAGTGGTATTCATTAAAATACCCCACAGAGTGCTATTTATTGGCATAGTTTGTCTCAAATGATGAACAGAGAAAACTCATACAGAAAATGTTAGTGACTATTATTTTATTAACTGCATACCATACTTGTAGAGAGGTACATTATTAATCCAAGTTAGAGATATCTTTCTCAGTCTATCTTTCTGATATTTTTGGTCTAGAAACAGTATGAATATTCTGTCTTCTTGTAATCTTCTACCTTCAAACAGAATGACATAAAGACAAAATGAAAATATTTAAATGATGTTTAAAAAACAAGTAACCGATCTCAAGCCACTATATTTGCTATGATATATACTCATGTAAATGTTGATTTCATCTACAACTCAAGAGCAGGTTTTGGGATCAATGTTATGGATTCTGATATGGCCCACAAATAAGTTGGGGTCATTCTGTGGAGAAATCTCATATATAAATCAAGGGCAGTTCAAGGGGTCAATATTTTGGATTTTTATATGATCCATAGATAAGTCCATCTGTAGAGTGGAAAAAGCATCAAAGCTTGGTGTGCTGATTCAGAAAATTGCATTGGATAGATCACATCAACCATGATCAGCGACAGGGAATAAGTGGCAGGCGGCATTAAAGGAGCGAAAAGAAAGAAAGAAAGAAAGAAAGAAAGAGGAAGGAGGCTTGTGGGCCAGATTTTTGTCCTCATGGAGCATACCTTAAGAACCACTGGGTTACAGGAACATCTAAAAGTGAGCATATTACACCTATCCTAAAGTCACACTTTAGAAATGAAATGCCAGAGCCCCCTAATTTTGTAATGAGTTTTGAAACATTTTTTCCATCGATCCCACAACCCTAGAAACTACTAAAATATTCTGTTTCTCCAATTTTAGAGTAAATCAGATTATTATTTACATAACTGCTCTCTGCTATTTGTCTGTTAGGAGGACACCCACTTAAACCAAATAGTATTAAACTTAATATTTGTTCAAACTATTATGAATCATGATTAATATTATTTCATGGACTGAATTCTTTTCCTTTTGAAATTTTAAACTCTTAAAATGAGAAAACTATATAGAAGCATCACGTTTTGATAAAGGTTATGAGTGTGAGAGTCAATTGAAGGAATCAGACACAGAGCAGCAAGAGGAGATAGAAGGAGGGAGAGGGAATTGCTGGAAAGAAAACCAATGTTCAGATCCTCTGAGCCTGTCGCATGCTGACCAAAATAATACTGCATCATGAATCATTTCCTGTGCTTTCTCATGGGATCAAACTCAAAAAGTCTATCAGAATAATGTGGCCATACTACAGACACTGCTACTAGCTTATCCATTTCCTTCACTTCCTTTGGATTCCTGGAACAAAACTAGAATAAGTACTATAAAAAGTAGAGGCTTAAAATGAGATAAAAGCCAAAACACTACAACACTTCAGTTAAACCTTCTAGCATAGGTTTCAGACATGCATTTCTTTAAGAACAATTTGTTGTTGTTGTTGTTTTCTTGGGGGTTAGATTACAAGAAATCTTTATTTAAATGGAAGTTATTATTTATTTATTTAAATCTTTTGTACCCTGACCTTCTCACCTCTATTGAGGGACTCAGACCGGCATAACAGCAAAAATTCAATGCTATACAATTTAAAAACAACTACAACAACATATTAAAATACATAAAAACCCAGCATAAAACCACATCGCCATTAAAACAATTCCAAGGCAGGTTTTAAATTTTTTTATATGTTATTGAACATTTTGCCACCTTTTGGAGATTTCAGGGAGGGGGCATGCTGTCACATTTTCCTGTATAATTTACACAGGTGAATGATTTAAAGTGACACCATAAATCAAAACTACAAAAAAGAGCCCAGTGACCAATAACTAGGGTGGGAACATGGAGCAAAAATGACCCCAATCTCTGAAAGTTGGGCAGCAACTACAAAGCATTAAAATACTGAGATTGGGGGTATCCAAGCATATTCTGCATAGATATTACTGTCCTACTTCCCAAGGCTTTCCCTACAATTTTCCCATCGGAGCTGACTCAGAAAACGTCTTGCATTTGTGCCAATGGAATTCCTCCAAACCAGCTTATTCACAATCAACCATGTGTGAAGGATACAATGCAGATGATCCACCCACAGTCAGAACAGAGCCAGCAGCCGTCAAATCAGCAATAGCTGGGGACAATGGTCAAAATCTAAAACCCTGCCTAGGATAGTTAGTGTTGCAGTTTTGGAATCATAACTACCATCTGTAGTTTGCTTGTTATGTTCTTTGCCCTCCCAAGTGACTGGGTTATTTGGCTTGCTTTTTCATTTGGATATGAGGAACAGAGATACCCATCTTTGTACTGGGATACTCTTAACATGAGGGTGTTCTCCAGGCATAGCTATTCTAGTGGAGCAAAAGTGTGCCTCCATCCCATCCTTGCATCATTGGGAAGATTTACCTATATGGTTTCTATTTCCCTCTCTACTCTGGTCTTTGGTTATCTTTGGACATTAGGGACTTTTTGAGAATTCACACATTCTTAAAATCAGAAACCATCATTTCACTGCATGGGAAGAGGAACATGATACATTTCTTTAAAAAGCAAGTTCACCACTAAAGAATGAAAGAAAACTCAAAAAGGAACAAAGAGAGTGCTACAACATAAGCACCTTAAGTCTGTTGTGTGTTTGGGTGAATTTGTGCCTTGTGTCTGCTCAGAAAACATGACCTGGCAGCCCAGGAAAAGTACATATTGTTCTACTGATTTCTGTTTACTATACTTTCCCTTGCCACTTTGTGATTTTATTTTTTCTGTCAATAGAGAGATCCAGTCATTTTAGGATAATATTAACTTTGGCTACGTCACAAGAAAACATGACTCATTAGAAAGGACAATAGTGCTAGGTACGTAAAGGCAGCAGGAAAAGAGGAAGACTGCATTCCAGATGGATAGACTCAACCAAGGTAGCCATGACCTTGAATATGCTCAATCTGAGTAGAGCTATGGAGGATGGAGTGACTTGGAGGTCTTTTCATTCATGGCGTAATCATAAGCAGAAGATGACTAGGAGGCAGTTAACAACAACAAATAGCTATTATTGCTTCTTTCAATTGTATTTTGTTTCTATGACGTTAGTATATTGTAAGTCACTTTAAAAAGTCACTTCACAGGAAGAGTAGTTTTATCTTACTATTTTAATCATACTTTTTCTTTCATAATTGTATTTGTGTGTGTGTGTGTGTGTTTCATTATACTGGTGATGGGGCCCTACTTTGTAGTGTTTCTAATATAGATATGGTGCTGACATCTCAGTGATGTTTACCTGTAGATTTCCTGCTTCTTCAGCAGGTGATTGGACTGGCTACCATTCAGGGTCCCTTCCACCTTTTTTATTATTTATTTCCAGCACTGCAAAAAATGCACTGATTTGTCTTAATCAGTAGGCTTCAGTTCTTTCCACAGGACGAGCTGCATTCTCTATTCTCTCAGAAATTGGATAATCTTCCTCAATGGCTTCTCTAAAGCCTCCAGCTATTCAATAGACAGGGAGTGGAGGTGGCTCCCTTGAGCACCCAGTAAACCCCACAGACATTTTCTTGTGTGAGGTTTGCAATAGTAGCATGGCACCATTTCATATATGAAAAAAAAAGGAACTTGTGAGAAATGAATTAGTGAAGAAATTTGTTCTCTAAAGCAGTGTTACTTAGAGCGCCAATCTATGGGCTAGTGATAATCAACAAACCACTGGATATCAATCCCTGGAAGGTGTCTAGGAAACAAACAACTAAAACCATATATGTCTCCTTTCATGGCATACCATCTTTGTTCCATTGCCTGTCACCATGATATATCTATTATAAAGTGGCCTACAAACACTGTAAATAAATAATAAAACATTGCGGCATTGTGGTAATGGGAGACTAGGGTAGTTTGTTACTCGGGGTATGAGACAGATATCTTGGGAATCTGTCAGAAAGAGTTTAGGTTAGCAAGATGGCACATGGCAATAGCAATATGATGGGTCAGTAAACAGGAGGCAATACCAAAGATTTGATTGACATTTTTCCTTTCCTTTGTAAGTGGTGTCAGAGATTCAGCTGGCCAGTGAGGGTGCAACCAACCTTTCCCTTCCAACACTGTCCACCAAGCTTCTAGCAGGCAAGGAAGAGATTCTGCCGTTATCTGTAATGACTTCATTCTATTATCAAACTGATCAGTCTGACAGCCTATTCTGAAAGTGTCTATCTCAGACATGGGCACACGATGGCCCTCCAAATGTTTTGGACTTCAATTCCCAGAAATCTCAGACAGCTTGCTGACTGTCAGGAATTATGGGAGTTGAAATCCAAAACAGCTGGAGGGCTGAAGTTTGCCCATTCCTGATCTATATGGTAGCAAGCCATCAAGAAAGCCAACTTTATTGCCCAACACTACCACTATCTGGGTTAGTAGGGAGGGGCTGGTTTTGAGTTTTGAGCTTCTCTCCGTTTTCTGAAAATTTCACCCTCCATATTTTAATTGCAGCATTTCAAGATTTCATGGCTTCCATACAACAATAAGCATACCTACATTTTTGGTTCCTTCAAATTTATTGGATACACTCTTGACTTAGTGTCAGCTCAGCAAGACCACTCTGTGAATGGGAATTTGAAATTACAAAGGAGCTATAGTTTAGTTTTAATTTTTGCATGTTTCATTAGAATTGTTTCCTTTGATGACTGATGAATTCATGATGATTCCTACTTTTATTTATTTATTTATTTATTACATGCATTTCTGCCCCACCCTTCTCCCTCAGAAGGGGGACTCAGGGTGGCCTATGGAAAGGGGAAAGGGACACTTCCTTTTGGAACAGAAAAGTGGTCTTGCTCGCTTGCATCTGTTTCAACAGACTGTGTTAAGATCGGGCTTCATAGATAAAAATCCTTTATAACCAATGCAGTTGAAACTAAGGTGATTTGGAAGAATCTTGATTAGACTGGCATCCTGGACATCAAAAGAAAGTCAGACAATGTGTCTCCAAAATTTTGCCAAACAGTACCATATAAGGAAAACTCTGGGGTGGAAGAGCAAGAGGTGGAAGACGGGATTTGAACTTTGCTCACTGATCAGTCTGGCCTTCAGTCTGAGACAAGGATCTCGTCAACTCTCTCCAATCACAGAGCCGTGTGTGAAGTTATCTTATTCTCTCTTTTGATCTTTGGGTAATTCTGCTAGTGCCAAGAAAATAACATATCCTCAACTTCCTTTAATCCCTAGTAGCCCCGTCCAATCCTCTTTTCCCAATACTTTTTCAAAAGAATGACCCTCTTTCACTCTTTCCCCATTGTACAGTACAGCATTTATGTGTGTGAACCTGTGGGCAGACCTTAGCTAAACTTGTGCCTGTTGCACATATCCAGAAGGCATAGGTGCACAAGATCACTCAGACATCATGGACACTACTATTGTACAAAAGGCAGCACACATATCCACAAACTCTGTATTAAAATTTTTTAAAATACTACACACAGACTACTATGATTTTTGAGGATAGCTAATTGACCTCTTGACCATTCCTGGCAGATTATGCCATTGAGATAAGGACTGCTTGGTCTGGCCATAGAAGCTACGAATGCTTTTTAAGGGAAGCTCTGGCCAAGTCTACTGAAAAAAGTGGTCTTAAAATGCAATCCTAATGGCTAGCTAATAATATACTTCTCATTCTTAATCATTTGATGACATTTATTTGGAACCCCTGGTGGCACAGTGGGTTAAACCGCTGAGCTGCTGAACTTGCTGACCGAAAGGTCAGCAGTTCAAATCGGGGGAGCGTGGTGAGCTCCCGCTATTAGGCCCAACTTCTGCCAACCTAGCAGTTCGAAAACATGCAAATATGAGCGGATCAATAGGTACCGCTTCTGTGGGAATCTAGTGGCGCTCCATGTAGTCATGCTGGCCACTTGACCTTGGAGGTGTCTACGGACAACGCTGGCTCTTCAGCTTAGAAATGGAGATGAGCACCACCCTTCAGAGTCAGACTTGACTAGACTTAATGTCAGGGGAAACCTTTACCTAACATTTATTTTGGAGTATTAAACCCTAAGACACTGAAGATCAGCAGCAATATCAACCAGTTGCCGATTTAGAGATATAACAATGTGCCCAAATTCAGTACCTTCAGAACTCTAGCTGGAATCAATTCATGCTGCACATTTATATCAAAATGATTACACTTTAATTCCCACAGAAGGCTATGATTGGCAGTTCAGGAAGGAATATTTAGAATTCTTACCCAGAGTGCTGTAGTGCCTCATCAAACGACAAATCTCGGGATTCCATAGGATGGAACTATAGCATTTAAATGGAATATAGTGCTTGGATTATGGAATCTGATATCATCCAGCCAAAGAAAAAGAACATTTTCTCAAATTAAGATATAGGAAGCACAAATATTGATAGTCGTATATAAATTCTTGCTAAATATTTGCTTAAATCATCCTAATGAAAATCCCACTCAATGCTTATTTCAAAGATAAAGTGCACTAAGTATGCAATACAAAGAAATGGCGAACATTGTGGAAATTTTCCTTGCTATGTCTTGAAACAAGAATCTTCCAACGCAGGCAGGTTTCAGAAAGTATTTTCACAAATGAGTTTTAAAATTCTAAGCAAAGTATATGTAAATAGTCTTATCACTGATTTCCCTTAATAGGGAAACTACAGTGATAAACTGCAAATATTTGTGAAAAGACAGATTCTTTCACGACATCTTATCCAGGGACTTTAGCTATCAGAGATTAATCAAGTCATGTACTACACATTTAGGTCTAGTCAAAAGAAGGATATGTATATTTTGGATATTT